>JAJEJO010045150.1:97602-129978 GCA_020662805.1 Glaucomys volans
TACCCCAATTAGAATGTCTTTTATTAAGAATACAGGCAACAACAGGTCTTGGCGAGAATGTGGGGAAAAGGTTACACTCATACATTGCTGGTGGGATTGCAAATTGGTGCAGCCACTCTGGAAATCGGTGTGGAGATTTCTTAGAAAACTTGGAATGGATCCACCATTTGACCCAGCTATCCCACTCCTTGGCCTATACCCAAAGGACTTAAAATCAGATTACTACAGTGATGCAGCCACATCAATGTTCATAGCTGCTCACTTCACAATAGCTAGATTGTGGAACCAACCTAGATGTCCTTCATTAGATGAATGGATAAAGAAACTGTGGCATATATACACATATATATACACAATGGAATATTACTCAGCCATAAAGAAGAATAAAATTATGGCATTTGTAGGTAAATGGATGATGTTGGAGACTGTTATGCTAAGTGAGATCAGTCAACCCCAAAAATCCAAAGGCCGAATGGTCTCTCTGATAAATGAATGATGCTGCATAATGCGGGGGAGAAGGGTGGCAAGAATGGCGGAAGGATAGATAGCATAGAGGAAAGGGAGAGGTCGGGTCGGGGTGGGGGGGTAAGAATAATAACAGAATGTGTGACAGACATCATTGCCCTGTGCACATGTATGAATGCACAGATGGTGTGACTCTACTTTGTGTACAACTAGAGATACAGTAGCTGTACTCCATTTGTGTTCAATGAATCAATAAGCAAATAAAAAAATAAAATAAAAATAAATAAATAAATATATGTGCCCTCAAAAATTCATGTTTTGGGACCTAAAACCAAATGTGATAGTATTGTGGTGTGGCCCTTGGGAAAGTAATTAAGTAATAAGTGTTCCACCTTCATGAATGAAATTAATGTTCTTATAAAAGAAGCTGAATGGAGTACCCAAGACCCTTTTGCCCTCTGTTACATGAAGATACATTAGAAGATACCACCTGTGAGGGTCAGCTCTCATCAGACACAGAATCTGCGGTGTCTTGATTTTAGACACCAGCTCCTAGACCCCAGAACTGTAATAAAGAAACCTCAATTATTTATAAATAATTCAGTGTAAGGTATATTGTTTTAGCAACCAGAACAGACTAGGACAGATACGAATCTTGAAATGAATGACAGGAGAAAACAATGAATTCAAAATATGGAAATTGAACAACATGATCATAAGCAACCAATCAGCCAAAGAAGAAATTAAAAGGGAATTTAAAAATATCTTGAGATAAATGAGTATATATATGCAACATGCCAAAACTTTTGAGATGCAGTGAAAACAGTTTTAAAAAGGAAAGTTTATGGGAATAAATAAAAAGAAGAAAGATTTCAAACAAATATCCTAATGTTATACATCAAGACAAAAGAGAAAAACAATAACTAAGCCTATAGTTAGTAGAAGGAATGAAATAATAAAGAGCAGAGCAGCATTAAACAAAAGAGAGAATAAAAAATGATAGAAAAGATAAACCAAACTGAGTTGATTTTTTGTAAAGATAAACAAAATTGATAAAACTTTAGTTGGAGTAAAAAATAAGAGAGAAGACTCAAAGAAAATCAGAAGTGAAAAAAGAGACATTAAAACTTCTCCCACAAAAATGCAAAAGATTATGAGGCTACTATGAACAATTTTATGCCAACAAATTGAATAACCTGTAGGAAATGGGTAAGTTCCTAATACATACAACCTATTGAAACTGAATCATGAAAAATCAGAAAATATTCAGACCAGTAAAAAGTAAGGAGATTTAATCAAAAATAAGGTTTCCTGTCAAAGAAAAGCCCGTGAACTGATGGCTTTGTTTTTGAATTCTACCAGTATTTAAAGAATAACTAACACCAATATTTTTCAAACTCTTCCAAAAAAATTGTAGAATACAAACTTACTTCATTAGGCCAGAATTACCATGATACCAAAAGCAGACGAGAATACTACAGAAAATATTATAAGCCAATATACCTGATGAACCAAGTTTCAAAAATCCTCAACAAAATACCAGCAAATCAAATTCAACAACACATTAAAAGGATCATTTACCATGATCAAGTAGGAATTATGCCAAGGATGCAAAACTAGTTCAACATACACAAATCTATAAATGTGAAACAAACACCAAATTAATATAATTAAGGACAAAGACCATATGATCATTTCCATAAATCAAAAAGGCATTTGACACAACTTGTCATCCTTAATGCTAAAAACCCTCAACAACTTAAAAGAAATGTATTTCAACACAATATAGGGCATGTATGATTAAACTACAGCTAACATTATACTCGATGTTTAAAAAGTTGAAAGCTTTTCATCTAAAAGAAGAACCAAGAAAAAGATGCCAAGCTTGCCAATCCTAATTGAAATAGAACTGTTAAGTTCTAATCAGAGCAATTAGACCCTTACCTCAAACCATATACAACAACAATCTCAAAATGGATTATAGACTTCAATGTAAGACCCAAAACCATTAAAACTACTAAAAGAAAAAAGGGAGAATGCTCAAGGGTGTTGGTCTGGACAACAATAGTTTGACTATCACACCAAATACAACAAAAGCAAAAATAGATAAGGATTACATTAAACTAACATAGTTCTGCATAGTAAAGGAAGCAAGAAGTGGAAAACAAATCTACTGATTGAACGTTGAAAATATTTGCAAACCACACACCTGACAAGGGGTTAATATCCAAAATCCATAAGAAACTAAACAACTTCATAGCAATTAAACAAATAAACCTATTTTTAAAAGACCCAGAGCTGAATACACATTTTCAAAAGAATACTTACAATAGGCTAGCAGAAATATGAAAAAATGTTTATCATCACTAATTATCATTAAAATCCCAATTAAAACCATAAGATATCACCTAAACCTGTTAGAATAGAGTAAGTCTTATCAAAAAAAAAAAAAAGGAAAAATAACAAACAGTGCCATGGATGTGCAGAAAAGGGCATCTGTGCATACTGCTGGTGGGAATATAAACTGGCACGTCCTTTACATTATTGAAAACAGTGTGGGAAGTACTATCAAAAAGTTAAAAATAGAACTACCATATGATCCAGCAATCCCACTTCTGGGTATTAATTCAAAGGAAATTAAATTAGTACGTCAAAGAGATATATGGACTCATACTTTCATTGCATAATTATTCACAATGGCCAAAATAAAGAATCAACCTAAGTGTCCATCCACAGATGAATTTATAAAGAAAATGTGGTGTATATATACACAAGGGAATACTAATCCACATTAAAGAAGAAGGAAATTATGTCACTGGTGATGACATAGATGGACCTGGAAGCCATTAAAGTAAGTGAAATAAGACAGGCACAGAAAGACAAATACCACATGATCTCACCTATATGTGGAATCTGAAAAAGAACTGATACAAGTAAAGATAAGAACAGTAGTTACTAGTTGCTGAGTGTAGGAAAAGACCATGAAGGAGTTTTGGTAAAAGGATACAAATTTTCAGTTAGATGGAGAAATAAGTTCAAAAAGTCTCCTGTACTATATGGTAACTGTAATTTTAGAGAGGAAACCAGAAAATAAAGGTAGGGGTAGAGCTCATGAAAATCAATGGGAGATCAGCAGAATAGAAGAAAGAGACCAGGGGAAGAAAGAAGGGAAGGGAAAGAGGGAATAGTGAGGAATAATATTGGCCAAATTATATTGTTACATTGTATGTATGTATAAATGTATGAAACAATGGATCCTACCATTATATAAAATCATAATGCTCCAATAAAAAGTATTTTAAAAACAATGTACTGTACTTTCAAAAGTCTCTAAGACACTAAATTTAAGTGTTCTCATCAAAAATTTACAAATATGTGATGAAGTGAATATGTTGATCAGCTTTATTTGGATATTCCACAATGTACATAGTTGAAAACATGTTGTACCTGACAACATGCTACAACTTGTATTTCTCACTAAAAAAAGATTAAAGAATAATAAAAGTCTCAAATCTTATCTAAATCAGGTGTGAATGAGGCTCCAGACAATTCATTCTTAGGCACAATAATAGAAGTAAAAAGAGGCTGGCCCCAGACAAAAGCATTTTTGAAATTCAGCCAGGAAAAACATGTGATATCAAGTTTTGAGAATAGTCCTCTATGACTCTTAACTCTACCTGCTGGTTCTTCCCTTTAATTAAACCTTCTGTTTTCATGAAAGTTTACCCATGTTTACAACAAAGTAGTTTTATCCATATGTTCCTTGCTTTTAGAAATTTTGGGATCCCATAACCTTCTTCCATTTTATCCTCTGACTCAGGCAAAACCAGCAGCAGCATTTTTCCTGGTACAGTGTTCTTAAGAACCTTACAGGTCTCCCATGTATATCAGGGAGATTTAGTCAGAGGGGGGAGAAATAGATATTCCTCAGATAAAAAGATAACTCCACAGATATTTCCTGAATAATTCCATCTCTACCCCTGGCCTCCAGCTAGGTGTGGTGGCTCACACCTGTGATTCCAGCAACTCAGGAGGCCAAGGGAGGTGGCTCACAAGTTTGAGGCCAACCTGGGCAATTTAGCAAAACCCTATCTCAAAAAACAAACAAAAAGACTTGGTATGTAGCTTAGTGGGATACCACCTTTGGGTTCAATCTTAGTACTGCAAAATGAGGGTGAAAAAAAGTAAAACAAAAAGAAAGTGTTTTTTAAAAAATCCTGACCTCTGCTGAAATAATTGAGGGGATCCATGAATCGTATGTCCTTCAAAAAGTCCTAACTGCAGTCTGACCTTTTATATATCTGAGACACTAGCAAATGATTTTCCAGCCACACTGTTGGTTTTCTCTCCAGAACAGCCATTCCTGAACAGTGGATCTATTTTAACTTTTTCTTTTTGTGATATAGATGGGCAAAGGACTTCTCAAATATCAAGTTCTGGACTCTTTTTGCTAAACAATTTTCCCCAAACTCTCTCTTTCATCTCAAATTTTACTACAAGCTGCAAGAAAAAACCAGAGTACACTTTCAACATTTTTCTTACAAATAACTTCAGCTTAATATCCAAGCTCATCGTTTAAAAGTGCTGCTTTCCACATGATGGAAGGACACAATTCAGTTAAGTTTCCTACTACCACACAAACAAGGATACTCTTTCCTCTAGTTTATAACAACCAGTTTCTCATTTCCATCTGAGTCTTCTCTGGCAGTGTCTTTAATGTCTATATTTCTACCAACCATCTGTTCATGATGACTTAGATATTGTTTAAGGAGATTTAGATTCTCTACCATGCTCTTCACTTTCTTCGGAATCCTCCCTTATAGAGTCACCAACGTCCATATTTCAATTAAAATCATATTCAGGGCAAGCAAGACCTTTTCTAGTATGTTCTCAAAATTCTGTCTATTTCCCAACTCCAAAGCCTCTTCCACACTTTTAGATATTTCTTACAGAGTACCTCACTTCCATATACCAAAATATACATCAGTTTCCAATTACTGCTAAAAAACAATCACAACCAACTTAATCACTTCAATCAACAAATATTTACTACATTACAATTCTGGAGGTCAGAAATCCAAAATTAGCTAACTGGACAAAAATCTAGGTGTCAACAGTCCTGTGTTCCTTCTGAAGACTCTAAGGGAAAAATCTTTTTGACTTTTCCAGCTTCTAAAGACTTCTTACATTCCTTGATTCTGGGCCCTCTTCTATCAAGAAAGCTAGCAACTGCTGGTCTAGTCTTTCTCACATCACAGAACTCTGATACTGACTCTGATCAAAGACTTCTGATACTGACTCTTCTACCTGCCTCTTACATATTTAAAGGACATGTGATAACATAGGGCCTACCCAGATAATCCCTGAGAGCTTCCTTATCTTCTGACCAGCTGATTAGCAACCTTATCACATAATATACATAAAATCCATAAGTTCCAAGAACTAGAACATGAACATCTTTGGGGGACTATTATTCTGCCTAATAATACATGTTTATATAATGATGGCTTTTCAATTCTATTATATTAATGTAATCTACAATATAACCTGGTTCCTGCTATACTCATTTGTTTCATTTCATAGTAGAACCCCTGTCTCTCCACTCCTCTAGACTTCTTCTTTTTACTCAAAGGCACCATGCTCATTCCAGGCTCAAGACCTTTGTTCATACCATTCCCCTTGCCTGTGTTATTCTTCCTCCCTGAATTCCCTCAGCCTTTCTTCTCCAGACTCTTCTTATGTATCCTTCAACTATCAGCATAAATGACTCTTCCTCAAAGATGATTTCCCTGACCCTTTGATTCCCCAAACTAGAATACAGATTCCCATGACACCTGCAGTTTTTCATATAATTTATCTCAATTGTGAGTAAGTTATCTGTGTAATAATTTAATGACTGTTTTTAAGGCACTATGAAGGCAAAGGTAAGTTCTACTTCTTTACCATACACCTAATAACACATAGGAATGATTCATTTGAATGAAATGATCCTAACTTGTTTAATCTTTATAACATTGATCATTTTGCTCTGAGAAATAAAGGGCCCTCACCATAGTAACATAACTAGTCTATTTGGTTTCTAAGTCCATTTCTTAATCACTGTGTTATTCTACTCCATTGAGGGATCAATTCTCAACACCCCTAAGTTTAGACATGCCCATTAACTCTCATACAAGTACACATTGACACCTTGCTTTCCTTAATGCAGTTACCTTGGTCTACTAAGTTAATGTCCTTATTTCATTCCATTTTCAAACTGCCATAAGAGCAGATTTGTGAACATTTTTTCTTTCTAAATCTTAGAGTTCTTTAAAAATAATTACTAAACTTATTTTGAAATTATCAACTCAGGAAAAAATATGCTTTGATTTTATCTACTTTGGGGGGATTAGTGAGATTATAAAATCTCTGAATACTTCAGAAGAAATTTTCTTAAGCCAACAGATAAAACTATCTATTTGGGGAATCCAGACAGATGAATGTTAAAAAAAAAAAAATCAAACATCTAAAAATCATGCTAACTTTGCTAGAAAGGCCTAAAACTTTGCTTCTGTGCACTCTCATTCCTGACCTCTTATGTACACATAAAAAAGAACATTATTATGATCATTTTCTTGGAAAATACTTCCTAGACTTTAAAACAAGGTAGGCAAAATTCTATTTATAACTGCACCAGTCCTTAAGATTTCAGGACTCTTTATAACCATTCCTGGGTCTTCCTCACTGTCAGAATTCACTCCACTATTTTTTTAAATAATAATAAGTGTATTTTTGTGGTTATGAGTAAGACTAAAGCTAAAAATCACTAGAAGATTCTAATGTAATTCCATACTATTGCCTGGACCCTTTTTTCTTAGGAAAACTGATGCAATAGAGACCAACTGAAAGCCACGTTTATTAAGTGATGATCTAATTTAGCATCTTAATACCTAAATTTTTAAAGCAGTCATAAATTAAATTTCAGCAACAATAAAACCATTTTAGTGATACTATGGCTGTTATTAGAATAAAAAGGTATGACTTTGAAATATATTTTCATATTGTGATTATAAACACATAATAAAGTGTTAATAATATATTCACATTTCATACTAATTCACAAAGATTATTCATAGTTCCAAAAAGTACTAAACTGCATCTCAAAAATCACTAAAGAGAAAAATGAAGTAGCCAAAAGGAAGAATTACTATTAAATAAGTAAAACAATCACTGGACAAAATAAATATATATATTTATATATATAAATTTCTTTATTTTAAAACTAAGAGACAGAAGAGAGTTTTGTTATTGCAGGAGAAATCTGACAGTTCAAAATCTCTTCTGTCTACTTAGAACACATCTGATAGCACAAAGAAACTATCATGATAGATTCATGAAATCTGGAAGCATCTCGCAGATTTTGTAATTTGTTACTACTCCTGCCGTGGCATTTTATACACCATATAAAATATCTGCAGCACCCTCAACTCACTATAAATGGATCTATATAATCTCCAGAGTCCCAATGCTTTTGTTTCTCTAAGCCCATGGAATACAATGAAGCAGCAAGACTCAGTACTGACTTCTTAACAAAACCTTCCACATCCTAAAAGCAGAGAAAATACCTTTACAAGGTAATGCAAAACTACATCAGAGTCAGAGGTCCACTTGTTGTCAATTTTGGAATCCAAATTTTAGAAAAAGAGAAATCTCTAGAGCATAATCAATACATCAGTAATATATGCCTACTGAGAACACAGCAGGCAGTAAATACTTACTGAATGATTGGCTACATGAAATAAAGTTCATAATTTGGCAGGAAATGAAATTCCATCTTCAAATTTCATAAAGTCTATGTTTAAGGCCTTTACTGTCTAACTATTGGGCTTGGCATCAATTATGAAACAAAAATAACCAAATCATCAATGTACATTGATATCTAGTTTCTGAGGATGATTCAAAGAAAACATATTTTATGTGCCTTAGTATTTGGACATAATGTCTACCTTAAAGAAGCTGGCAATTCAATAAAAATAAGTGCTAAACATTCTTTTTTAAAAAAGTTAACCAGAAAAAAAATTGGTTCCTTAGTTTTTTTCTAATATCTAGTTTTCCAATGTCTCACATAAAATATACGATCCTGAGGGTTCCTATTTGTGACAGTTCAGGCACTCTTCATATGGAGCCAGGAAGAACACTAATAAAATTTAAAGGCTCTTTGGAAATATTAAGAGCACTTCAATACCATTTATTTTTATTAGAAGCTTTAGATTCTGTAAAGTTTTCCAGTTACTAGAATTGGCAGCCATGAAATAACTTGTTTTCCATTTCACAGAAACTGAAAATCAGAGATAAAAGAATACACACAAAAAAACACAAAAGCTTAGCCCTGATAACATGTTTATTAAACTCTGTAATTTTGCTGACAGCTGAGCCTTATTTCCTTTATTAGATTTGAGCATTGTTTTTAAAAGATTCAATATCTAAGCCCCACCCTCCAACACAAGGTCTTTAAGGAAATAAGATATTATCTTAAATATTTGTCACAATAAAAACACTAATTTAAAAATAAAATTAAAATGACAGTTTTTAGAACAGAAAATTACACTTTAATTTCTGGTAAAAGCAAACTTGTTTTAAATAAATGCAACACATGTCAATTTCCTCCTCTCCCAACTGTGAGCTTTGGTGTTACTGTCCATGGTGACACATACTGGTTATAGCAGGCAATGACACCACTAGAGAAACACTCAAGTTTATGTGGTTGCAATTTCTTGGTGGCAGATCTGCTGGAGTGGATGTATTCTGCACATTCAAGCCTTTAGTAATTATGAGTTGCACTTCTAATGAAGACATGACCCCAAAATGGCCAAAGAAAAACCTAGGTGGCATGGGGAAAGATGCCTTACTCCATCAGATATGTTGAATCATACTCCATTTCTTTTTTGCCTTCATCTATTCTTCACCATGTGTAAATCTAGCCTTTCTGCATATGTTTAGTACCTTTTAGAAGCTCAGATTACAGCATCATTCCACAAACCAAGTAATTTTCAAAAAATTTACTAAAACAAAATAAAAGGCTTGCTGCACTGGAATTTGCTTGTGACTGTATAACATATCTAAATATAATTTGAAAAGTAGTCATTTGTGCATAGCCAATGTCCACTGACTTCAAAAAGTTTTAAAATCCTAAGCATACAATTAATGGCAATAGAAGACATTAAGATTGTTTACTTAAAACATTTTCAAAATATTTTAAGAGAATATTATTCCCTTTCTCTTGTCATTGGTGAAGGAGGAAGGATGATCTTTCCTCAAATATAGTGTACTTGTGATATACAGTAGAAAAAAATACTACTAAAAGGTATATATTTTTCCAGAAAACTACCCCCATGAAGAAATGCTTCCCAGTAAGTTACACCATACCTGAAACTTTCAGAGGTCAATGTTTTAACTAAGATTAAGTTATCTTGTTTCCTACCTAAATCAATTTCACCCAAATGAGGCGCCTGTGTTATAATTCATTGTTCCCCAGACTCCAAAATCAACCATCTGCCATCGGGGTTTCGAATCAGTAATTAAGGAACTCTCCATTAGACTGGCAAGAGTACAAAGTGAGGAGGAGAGTGCGGGAGTGGAGAAAACCCAAGCCACTTTAAAAGAGATCAGGCAATGTGTCTTACACTCAACCCTCAGCTCAGACTCTGTCATCCATGAAGAAACACAAAGTTAGGAGAAGCCAGGCCAACTCCTCCCAAGGCTATCACAACTAAAACCGCACTGAAGACTTACTGCACAGGATCATACCTTGAAAGAGAAAGGCTTTCGTCCCATTATGCAGCCCCGGGACCTGGCGCACTCCGGCTGTGGACTCTCCAAGTTCTAACTCTGTTAAGACGTCGATCTGCAGGGAGGGGTCTACCCCAAGCCCCCAAACTGGTGGAGTGGGGAGGAGGAGGAAAGAAAGAAAAAGCTCCGTTAAAATGCAAGCCTCTTACTCCAGGGCAGCAAAGAACCGCGTCTTCGCGACAATATTGGGAAGTGATGACGAGAGGCGACTCCCTCCTCCACCATGGAGAGCCTTACCTGAGATCAGCAACCAAGCTTTAAATAGCGGGGCACCCAGTCCCATTTCCATGACCTACTTTAAGCCCCTCTCTGTAGGAAGTTCCCCCTTAGCTCTCCAACCTGACCAGGGGCGTGACCCGCCTCGCTGTCTCCAAGCAAGCACACACACAAAAAAATTCTGAATCCAAACCCGCCCCCTTACTCCAAGCTTCCCACTCCAGACCTACTTCGGGTCCAGGAAAAGCGAGGCATTCCGGTGACGGGAGCCATCCCTTTTCCCCGCCCCGGCTCTACGATCACTCACCTGCCCCGAGACCGAAGATCAAACAGAATGTTCTCAGTAAGACCCGAGACTCCATGGTGTGGATCTGCTCAGTCCATCGTCTCCCTCTTTAAAAATAAAAATAAAAATCGAAGAGGTTCTTGGAATCAAGCGAGAAAATAGCGTGTGCCTCTCCTCCTGCTGCCTCGGATTCACTGATTAGTAAGATTAACACGATTTGGTTGCCTAAGAAAGAAAAGGGTGGCCCCCGGAGACGCGTGAAGAACTTAGAGCCTCCAATGCGCTCATCATTCCCACACGCAGAGCCCAGGCAGCGGCGCGGGCTGGGAGGGGGTCCGGAGGGAGGGGTTGGGCTCGCCCAGGACCTGCTACGCCGGGGAATTAGCTCCCGAGCCGAATATATACAGCCGAAGCCGTGCAGAGCCTGAGGAAGGAAGGCGGCCCCAAGAAAGCCCGGGCTGGGGCGGCCCCGCACCCGCCTGTCTTGCCTGCCGCCCGAACCTGTTGTAAAGGCAGAGACAATGGAGAGAGCGTCGGGAGACGCGCGGAGGAGAGACTGCTCCTCCGGGAGGGAGGGGCGGGCCCGGAGGCGGGGAGAGGAGGAGGAAGGAGGGGCTGCCAGGGCGAGGCCGGAGCTCTCTATCCCTCTCCCGCATGGGCTCCCGGGTTCCAAGCCGCGTCTGGCGAGCCCCGGAGCCACTGCAGCCTCCGCCCTCCTCTCTCTCTCTCTCTCTCTCTCTCTCTCTCTCTCTCTCTCTCTCTCTCTCTCTCTCTCTCTCTCTCTCTCCTTCTCTCTCCCTCTCTCTCCCTCTCTCTCCCTCTCTCTCCCTCTCTCTCTCTCGGGATTGAAAGATCTAAATTCAAGGTGCTAAGTTGATGGGCGGTCTTTGCTCTCACCCCTCGATTTCGGGCGCGTCTCGAAAGACAAACCGCCAGAGAAAGGACCACCTGGCTGCTGGAGGCGAGGCTACAATAA
Organism: Glaucomys volans; assembly: GCA_020662805.1. Taxonomy (NCBI): domain Eukaryota; kingdom Metazoa; phylum Chordata; class Mammalia; order Rodentia; family Sciuridae; genus Glaucomys; species Glaucomys volans. The sequence goes on from JAJEJO010045150.1 coordinate 109,374, forward strand.
GAGGCACTCGGCCACTCTTAAAGCAAAGGGGTTGAAGCCCGAGTACCCTCGTGCACACGGCTCAGGAGCAGCACCGGGCGCAGGAAGAAGGCCACCAGAGCTTGCTGGACTCAGAGGAAGGAGAGAGACTAGTGTAGACGGGTGGCGAGTCTGGGACATCCTGGGAGCCCTACTGGAGATGTTCCCAGCCCGGGGCGGGGCGCTGGAGAGCTTCCCAGGCTTGGAGAGTGCGGAGAAGAACTTAGAAGCCGCTGGACAGCTCTGGGACCTCGCGCGCCCCCTGCCAATGCCAAAGTGGAGAACCTAGGCTCGAGTTCACCAAGCACACAGTAACAGGAGTCAAGGCGACCGAACCAGGATGCCTAATGCGGTCTGGAAACCGTGGGCGGATGATAGCTAGATAGGTAGTGAATGGATAAGTAGATCATTGATTGATTGATACATACACACATACATACATACATAGACAGAAAGAAGCTGAAGGAATAAATGAGTCCAGGTGAGAAAGAAGAAAGAAAAGAAACATCCCATTGTTCACTACACTCATGCAGGCTCTACCCAACCTTCACCAAACATGCTCACGACCATAAAAGTGGGGTCATCGTGCTCTACTTCTCAGCAGGCAAAAAGTACAATCAGGGTCAATGGCACATAATACTTTTCAACAAAGACCTAAAACTTTGAGGTACATTTTTAGGAAATATACTTTTTGGGGAAATGTAACTTTTCCACGTAGGAAAAGTTAACGGTTTCAAAAGGATTCGAATGTTAATCAGAACCAGGGCAAATTGTGTTTCTTAACCTTCCATTCAAACAATTCTGACTTCTCCAACCGAATCTGACGCACCTTGTTTTAAAATGCTTACTGGGTAATCTGAGGTTCCCACAGGGCAGGATATTATGATGAATGTCTATAATATGCTTAATGTAATATGCTTAATGTATATACATTAATATACATTCTATAGAATGAAAAGAAAGGATGTCCCCTAGAAACTCCAGAGAAAATATTGTACTGTCAATATCTTGATTTTAACCCAGTGAGACTCATTTTATACTTCTGATTCAGAAATGTAAGATAATAAATTTGTGTGTTGTTTTAATCCACTAAATTCATGGCAATTTGTCATAGTATAAAGGAAACTAAAATAAACATTAACCATAAAGTGAAAAGTTCATTCAAAGTGGTTAATTCTACTGGCTTTGAAGGGATCCCCTCTTACCATAAATACAAATCAAAATTAAATAAAATGTCTAATATATTTCATTCATAAATGATCTTTAAGAAAAGAAAATCTCTAGATGCTAGAGAAAATGGTAACTGGAGACAGGCAGATGGTTGTATTAGTTTTGATGGTTGTATTAGTTTTTCTGTTCCTGCTATAACCAATTACCACAAATTTAGTGGCTTAAAAGCAATTCAAATTTATAATCTTGCAATTTCATCGGTCATAAGTTTGACACCAGACACCCCAAGCTAAAATCCAAGTGTTGAAAGGCTTTATTCTGAAAGTTTTAGAGGAGATTCATTCCCATGACTTTTTCAACTTCTAGAGGGTGTCTGCATTCCTTGCCTCATTGCCCCCTCTGTTTTCAAAGCCAGCAGGAGTAGACTAACTCCTTCTCATGGTACACACTAGTTCTCTGACTACAGTTTGGAAATCCCTGCTTTTAAGAATTTATATGATTATACTGGGGCCATTTGATTATTCAGTGTATAATCATTGTATCTTGAAGACCCTTAATCCTCTTCACATTTGCAAACACCGTTTGCCATGTAAGGTGAGGTATTCCCAAATAACTTGAAAAAAGAAAGAAAATGTTAGGAAAGGGGCAGGAAAAAAGATGGACTAAAGAAAAAGAAAATGACAAACCAAAATCCAAGAATGTTAATAATTGTACTAAATGCAAATCATCTAAACACAACAATGAAACGGAGATTGTCCGAACAGATTTGAAAAACAAAATCCAACTATGTGTTGTTAAAAAGAAAACTGTTTCAAACATAATAAGATAAAGAATAAAATATATCCTATGCAAATATAAATCAAAAGAAAATTGGAGTTGCTACATAATTATCAGAAAAAGTAAACTTTAGAGCAAAGAAAATTATTGGGACTAAAGAGATGCATTATATAACAATAAAAGAATAAATTCACAAAGACATAGCAATCGTAAACATGAATCAACCTAACAGCAAAGTATCAAAATATATGAAACATTTGCCTAGAGAAATAGTGAGAAAACTAAAGGAATAAACAGACAAATTTAAAATTATATTTGGAAAATCCCACATTCCTTTCTGATAATCAACAAAAATCTCTATTCCCATGTAGTTTCAAAGTCAAATTCCACCAAATATTCAAAGAAGAAATAACATCATTTATACACAATTCTTCCAGAAAATAAAAGAGAACCCTTCCCAACTCTTATGCCAAAACTAGACAAAGACAATACAAAAACAAAACCAACAGCAAAAATATCTCAAACATACTGCTAGGAACATACACACACATATCTCAACAAAATATTGATAAATCATATCTGGCAATATGTAAAAGGAATAGTAAACCACAACCAAATAGAGTACATTCCACAAATCCAGAGTTGATTAAATAATTTAAAATTCATCAACACAACCTATCATATTTATAACTTATGAAAGACAGTGATCATATCAAATGATGCAAGAAAAGTATTTGATAAAATTTAACAACTACTCATGATAAAATAACTTGCTCTAGAATTAAAATAGAAGGGAATTTCTTCAGTTTAATAAGCACAACTAAAAAGATCCTGTAACTAGTCTAACAAGACAACATTGTATTGGAAGTTCCAGTCAATGAAGTGAGGCAAGTAAAAGAAATAAAATTCATTCATGTTAGGAGGAAATAAAGTTTTGTCCAGATGATATGGTTATCTCGTTTAAAAATTCCCAAAGCATCTATGAAAAAGCTGTCAGACTTACTAAGTGAGTTTAAAAGGCTGTAGAATATAATATCAATTTAAATAAATCAATCATGCTTTTATATACAAGCAGTGAATAACTAAAAATTTAAAAAATTAAAAATATCATTCACAATAGCATTAAAAACACAAACTAATGTTGGGTGCAGTGCAGCATGCCTGAAATCTCAGGAACTAGGGAGGCTGAGACAAGAGGATTGCAAGTTCAAGGGCAGCCTTGGCAACTTATTGAGACACTGTCTCAAAATAAAATAAAAATGGCTGTGGGTAGAGCACTTGTATGGGTGAGACCCCAGGTTCAATCTCCAGTACTGGGGAAAAAAGAAAGGAACATTTATTTTTAAAAAATAAAATACATATGGAGAAATCTAACAAAATAAAGCCAGACTTTACACTGAAAACCACAGAACATTGCTAAGTGGAATTTAAAAGACATACATCAATGAAAAGATGTACCAGGCTCACAGATAAGATTTAATATTACTAAGGCATCAATAATCTTCATGTTATCCTAAAGATTCAAGACAATTCCAGGAGGCTCTTTCATAGTAATTGATAAACTGTATTTAAAATCTATATGTAAAATAAAAGCAAACAGAAAATCCAAAAATATTTTTGAAAATAAATGGAGGATTTGCACTGACTTCAGGACAACACTACAAAGCAACCCTTATCAACACAGTGTGGTATAAGACTAGTCCACTTAGTGGGATATGAAGCAGGGTAAGCCACTACACCTGACTTAAACCTTACAGCTTTTTGAAAATATCATTGTCATTAAAAGTCAAGCTATAGAATAAGAAAAAATTTGCAAAAATATATCTAATAAAGGAATTCTATTCAGATTATATAAAAAGCTATTATAATTCAGTGAATCCAAAAAATATCAACTAAAAATGCCAGATGAGGTACTTGAATATGCTCTTTACCAAAAATGATGTATAGATGGCAAACAAAAAAGTACATGAACAGTTTCAACATCAGTAATTATTCAGAAAATCCAAATTAAAATCACAGTACGATACACAATTTATTAGAGTGACTAAAACGACAGGTTGACAATCCAAGTGCTAACAAGATGTAATATGACCACAGCTCTCATTCTTTGCTAGTGGGAATCAAAAGACCCAAGACTTTTGGGAAACTGTCTGGAAGTTCCTTATAAAATAAAATGTTCACTCCTAGGTTTTTATCCTAAATAAATGAAAATATATTTCCTTATATACACCCATTGCTAAATGTTTATAGCAATTTTATTCATTTTAACCAAATATAAGAAAAAGCCCAAATATTCACCAACCAATAAATGAATAAACAAAGTATAGTAAATTCATACCCTGGAATTCTCTCACATGCTGTTACCCTTCGCAAAAATCTGGGATGGCTATAGGGTGATTATGGTGTGTGTGTGTGTGTGTGTGTGTGTGTGTGTTATCCCCTCAGTATATGTAAAATAATCAGAGTATTTCCATTTCTATTTCAGGGTACAAGCCAAAAGTGGCTCTGGCTTATTTCACCAACCACACGCTCTAACACCTCCCTTACTCCATAAGTGGTTCAAAAGGGCCTGACACTTTAAGACTTTGGGGACCACATAAAATAACAGAATGACTTTGGAATAGAATTAGAAAGAATGCACAAATAGATCAAAGAAGATCACAGAAATAAAACAGCAAGAAGAAAAACTATAAGAGAAAAAGATTAAAGAAGCAGAATGATTAAATGTAATATAGACCAAAAATGGTAAATAGGAGAAGATAGTTTGTGTAACAAAGGTGGCTTTCCTCCCAAAGCACACTCTCATTTGTTGACAATATAAAATAAAAGAAATGCCTAGCTGGAGAATATGGGAAGAGGTTAGGTTTCAGTCAACATTCTTTGACTTCACAACACACCTCAAACTATTCATGACTCCACTAAAGAGCTCGAATGCGCTCTCTCTCTCTCATTAAAGAAACAAACAATCTTTGCCACACACAATTCAGATACAGCACTAATCTCCAGAATCTACAAAGTACTCAAAAATCTTTACACCAAGAACACTAATAACTCAATCAATAAATGGGCCAAAGAAATGAACAGGAACTTTACAGAGGACAATCTTCAAGTAATCAACAGATTTATGAAAAAATGTTAGACACCCCTAGTTATAAGAGAAATGCAAATCAAAACTACCTTAAGATTTCATCTTACCCCAATTAGAATGTCTTTTATTAAGAACACAGGCAACAACAGGTGTTGGCGAGGATGTGGGGAAAAGGGTACACTCATACATTACTGGTGGGATTGCAAGTTGGTGCAGCCACTCTGGAAAGCAGTGTGGAGATTCCTTAGAAAACTTGGAATGGATCCACCATTTGACCCAGCTATTCCAATCCTTGGCCTATACCCAAAGGACTTAAAATCAGATTACTACAGTGATGCAGCCACATCAATGCTCATAGCTGCCCAATTTACAATAGCTAGATTGTGGAACCAACATAGATGCCCTTCAATAGATGAATGGATAAAGAAACTGTGGTATATATACACAATGGAATATTACTCAGCCATAAAGAAGAATAAAATTATGGCATTTGCAGGTAAATGGATGATGTTGGAGGCTGTTATGCTAAGTGAGATTAGCCAATCCCCAAAATCCAAGGGCTAAATGATCTCTCTGATAAGTGAATGATGATGCATAATGCAGGGTGGAAGGGTGGCAAGAATGGAGGAAGGATAGATAGCATAGAGGGAAGGGAGAGGCGAGGTCAGACTGGGGGGGGGGTAATAATAACAGAATGTGTGACAGACATCATTGCCCTGTGTACATGTATGAATGCACAGATGGCGTGACTCTACTTTGTGTACAACCAGAGAAACAATAGCTGTACTCCATTTGTGTTCAATGAATCAAAATTAAATTTAAAAAAATTCTTCAAACACAATTCTAGAGGCATCAAGACAAAAAGAAACAAGCTTGGAACTTGATTAGAATCTTTGAGGTCAAGTTCCTTGCCTTCTCTCCAGGACCAGACACAAGCTCCCTGTACCTGTTATCAGGATAGAATGATCATTAATGCCATCTATCTCAGGGCTGCTGGAAGTCGACTGTTTTGCCATGCACTATATGAATGCTTGTTCTTTCTGCTGTTGTTACATCCAACTATGCAACATCAGTACTGACCTATTTCTATCACTTCACTTTGTGATTCAGTTATCACAATGCAAAATTATGGTAAAGTTGGTTGGTAGGAATAGGCACAGAAAAGAGAACTAGAAATGTGAATAAGGTTAACTAAATAGCTAGTGTACTGCTGGTTAAAAATATATATATAGCAGTCTCAGCACAGGACTAACTGACTTATCAAATACATCAGTCTCCAAGAGGCGTGAGTCATCGGTTCAAAAGCTTATCCCACCATGCAGCCCTTATTTTTAACTGCCAACAGTCAAACATCGTGAGCATTGGCTCCTTTTGCCAGTACATTTCAGTACTTAATGTTCATCTGAATAGAATGAAACATCCACATGGACCCAGCTGGTCTGCTGGCTTCTGGCCTTGTTTTAGATTTTCTATTAAAAGATAGGATTTTGCCTAGCAGTAGGAAACAAGTAACCCTCCCCTGAAGGGCTGAAGACCAGAATATTCTTAGTGATATCCAGAAACCAGTTTTGCTTGTCAGATTTCTCTTTTCATCCTATAAACACTCCAGAAATGGTAACTAGAAAAGTCATTAATAATTCTATTTTCAAAGAAATATTTTTATTTGATTCTCTTTGCTATCACCAAAAAGAATTTCTTTTCTAAGGCTATATGTTGCCCTCACCTTAAAGAAAATGTATTAAGATCAGGCCTAAAGACACAGTAATTCAAAATCCTTTCTGACTCATCATATAACTCTTGCTAGTGCTTAACTGCTGTCATTAGAATCTTCATTTTGATGAATATGCAGTTGCTAGATGAAAAGCCCAGGCCAGGTTTCCCAAATGCATGGCTTGGGAACAAGATAAGTTTATGTTAGTACCTTAAAAGGCTGGAAGGGACCCAGATTCAGCATTATCTCTGCCAAAGTGTTCACACATATCATCCAATCCTCTTACAGGAAGAAGTGCCCCAAGAGTTTGTCACCCTGCCAGAGCCACCTCTATCTCCAGCTTAACTGTCTTGGCCAAAGCCTAGAACTAAGAATCTGAAAAGGTAAACAGAACTGCTGAATGGGGAGTAGTACAGGGGTGTCCAGGTCATCCTTATTCTTTTCCTATGCAAGCTGACTGTTGGTATTCACAATGTGAAGGGAGAGATTTATGGGAAGAATGACCATTTTTCATAATCATATTTTAGAAATGTGAAAAATTCTCAAACCAAGTCGCAGACAAATCAAGCAGTCTGTTCAAAATGATAGCACAACTAATTCAGAGTTAGTTCTTCATACCTGTTCTCCTAATTTATTCATTTATTCAACAGATATTTGTGGAGGTACAATTATAAGTGGTGAGTATGGTGCTTCATGTTTCAAGTTACAGAATCTCAAACTAGGGCTCTGGCACCACTTAGATCAAAGAATCCTTCTGAAGGATCATAGACTAATTAAAAAATATAACTACTGTCTCTAGATCTCCAAAAGAAATGATGCACCACCTGGACGGACTTCCCTGACCACCTACATGAAGGGTTACGTAGGCCCCATGGACACTCTCTGACCAAAGATTTCACTGTTTCCCCTACCCACTCTGTTCTTCCTTAAAACATTCATCATACTTCTGCCCCAGAAACTTTGCACATTTGATTTTGTCTGGAATTCTCTTCTCCCTCACAGCCAGATGGCTTGTTCCTTCACTTTTTTCAAATGTCACCTTTTCTCTGAGGCCTTCCCAAATGATTCTACTTAAAATTGCAAGTAGAGTCATATATACACCTAGCACTCCCTAACTGCTTTCCTCTTAATTTTACTTATTTATATATTTTATTATATATGTGTGTATATATGTAGATATATTGTCTATATCCCCCATTCTAGGATATAAGCTCCATTTTTCAATGATTTTGTTCACTGCTTTATACATTACACATGTACATTATACATGTACTGTACATACGTACATACATTGGCTGAATACAAGAATAATGTATATAAATACACCTAATATGCATATGGCATGTAGAAGGTATTCAAAAGTGGTAGCTATTATTATTTAGAATTTACTACAGTGAAAGTTTGCATGCTATTGATCAAGAGGGCATCCTCCAGGGCACATGAAATCACTGTTTCAACTTCTACAGAACACACTATCTAGTTGCTAAGATATGGCAAAAGCTTGCTTCTTTCATCTCTAAATCGCTACTCTATATTCAAAATGGGTTCAACGAATGATTTCTGATGGAGATCTAAGTTTCTGAACAAAACCTCCAGTGTAATATTTGCAGCAGTTTTGTAACAATTTTTCAGCAACGAAAATAAATTGACAACTTATTTTCACTTGTTATTTATCTCAGTACTTCAGATTCTTATTGATTATACACAAAAATGTTCCTCAAAATACCTCCAACTTAGGATAAACACATTCTTTTCATTTCCTTTGGTTTCCTCCCTTTTCCACAGCAAAATATATCAATGTGACTGACAAATATTTAACAAACATTACAGGTACATTTTTCAACCTTTTGCTTTTCTGCTCCATTTATCCATACATCAATTTATTTTTTTCCTTTGGTTTAACTACAATTTTCCAGTTTCCCTCTGCAGAGCATATGCTATTTTAATTGATAAAACTCTAGTGGGTGAAAGTGTGACTTTGTTCTCTATGGCTCATTGAGTATTTACTATGTGTCAGAGGTTCTAAGAGCATTAACTCTTTAATTCTCATGATTGTCTCACCAGATACACATTTGCTAAAGATGAGGTTAAATATCTTCACCAGGGTATTACAGCTGATCGTAACAGGGCTGGAATTCAAACACAGGTGGTGTGACTACAGAGTTGATTCACAAAGTCACTCCTATAGTCCTATAGCTATCTCTTTTAAAAGTTGCTAGAAATTTTAATCTAGTGAATCTCAGACTTACTCAATCACTTCTCTGTTTTCTCAGCCTACTTCCAGTTTAACCTAAGTTCAGCTTTCTCCCCCCTCTATATCATTGCCTCCAAGCATGCATATATTTCATCCAGGCAGAGGTGGAGAAAACACCATTCCCATTTTTAACCCTCCAGATTAGGGTATGCTACTGGGGTCCAAATTTTCCCTTATACTTTGGTCATTTGCCCATTCTGAGATGTTCCTCACTCAGAGGACACTAAACTTGTTTCCTATGCTCTGCCATTATGATCACAGTTTTCTGAGTTTGATGGACCACCAAATATCCACATAACAATGTCAAATAGACTGGCACCAAGAAGAGAGGCTTGGGCTAGCCCAGAAATGGAAACTAAAACCATGGGAGGAGGTCTTGCTAAAATATTCATGCCCTCATTTGTGGCAGATCCATATGCAGTATGCCCTCCACTCCCCGAGAAAGGTGTTCTTCCAGTTCTCCTGCAGGATAGTCCCTATAAAGGGTCCTCTGCTCTTGCCCCGGTCACTGCCACTACTGGAGCTCAGGCTCATGGGAACCATGTCCCTTTTATATTATTGTTGTTGTTGTTCTTTTATTGTTGACTTTTTGTTCATTCTTAATTTTTAAAGAGGTTACATGGTTTTCTCTTTAAATGTTTTCTGTTTTGTTTTGGTTTTTTTTTTTTTTTTTGCTTTTTTTTCTATTATGGATCTTTTTCCTCCTTTGGGTTATGATTCTGTATAGAAAAAGACTTTTCCACTTTTCCCGCTAGACTGAAAGTTCTCTAACAACAGGGCTTGTGCCTTTTCTATTCATAAGATTAAGGGCCAAACATAATGTCATGCAGACAGTCAGAGCTTAATGAATACATATTTCTTTAATCACATTGAAATGCAATTTCCTCTCTCTTTCCTTGTTCAATGCATAGAACATGGTTCCATATCCTGCCCTGAGAGGATCTCAGAAGAGTATATTTTACTAATTAGATAGATACATTTATCAAATACATCAATAAAGTACACTATGATTTCAGGACTGAAAATTTGCTTTCAAATACATCTCAGTAATGGAACGTGCCTATTCTAACAATACGTGCACAATGCCTGGGTTTCCTGGGAGATTCTTCATCACTGGGTGAGACATCTAGCAAAGCTGTGAGGCTGCCACACAGTTAAAAAATAAAGGCAGGGTCAGGAGAAAGATTTCCCTACATCTTTTTAAAGATTTGAGCATTTGTAAAAGGAATCTGGGTATAAAGATGAATCTCTGAAGGTACATGACTAAGAATTTACTGGAATGACTAGAATAGAGGTAAAAACATCATCAGACTGACAGTATCCAGGATTCTACTCATAATTTTTCCACTCTCCAATTGCATGGGTCAAAGGATTTTCTCTGTCACCACCAGGCCTCTATCATCATCATAATTATAATAATATCTAACAAATATGAAGCACCGATCAGTTTCCAGGGACTGTGTTTAAGAGGTTTTGTGTATTATTTCAATTAATTGGCCATTACAAATAGCCCTTTAAGGCAAATACTATTATTATTTTCAAACTATTACCGATGAAACCAAACACCAACAGTAGTAAGATGCACAATTGAGCTTTGCGTATATTGTAACAATGTGATTCTCAAACCGACCCAAACTATTTTTAAAGCATCAATATCCAGAGAATGTTATTTAAACTTATCTGGAAATTCACACACCAAAGAAATTGTTATTCACAATATGTTACCCATCTATCTATTATTTTCCTAGGGCTGTCATAACAAATAACCAAAAAGTGGGTGGCTTAAACAACAGAAATTATTTTCTTACATTTCAAGAAGTTAGAAATCTGAAATCAAGGTGTTGTCATGGCCACACTTCCTCTGAAGCCTCTAGAGGAGGATTCTTGCTTGACTCTTTCTGCTTCTGGTAACCCCAGGTGTTATTTGGTCTATTGTAGCATACTACAATGTCTGACTCCAAGATAAAAACTCTGAATCAGTTCTATCAAACCCCTCTGAACCTCAATTTTCTCCATCAGAGATTAAGTTAAAAACATCAAGTCTTTTCAGCTCTAAAATTCTATTACTTTAAGTAAAACATAGCCAACTTAACCTTTCACATATTTAGTAAGAATACAAAATCATATGGTCACAATAAAAATTAAGTAAGCATCAATGGTCAGCTCTCACTTAAACAAAAATTATTAATATTATTTCAGTTAAATAAAGTACTTCTGGAATTGACTGATAGCTCTTTACTGCCCTGAGATGATACAGAAAAATTGCATGATTTTCTTATCACACGTCAGCGGTAACAGCAGAGCAGGCAACCATATGGTCTTAAAATAGTCTAAAGGATTTGAGGTTAGTTGCTCCCAGGAACAAGCATGACAGTTGGGGTTCCTAAAGCCTCCTAACTGTTAAGGACCATAGAGCATCCTAAATGAGAATAAGAGATACCATTGAAAAGTCTTCTTCCTGTCCTTAGGACACTGTCCAAAATCCTAAACCTGGCCTACAGAAGTGCTTCTCAAACTATCTGTAGTGACAAACTAATGCTTTTTAAATGTCTAATCCATCATAAATCAATAGATTTGAAAATTTAAAATTTATGTTTGTAAAGTATAAACAAATGAACTTCTAGAAAAAAATAAATGAAAAAAGACATACAAATTCAACAGACCTAAAGTTAAATTTAAATAAATCTAATCAGAACAAACAATACAAAAATTAGAGAAATAACATACATTGTTTAGTAAAAGTGTGCCTTTAGGAGAAGAAAATGGAGAACTCCTGATTATGCTCATAACTTATTCACTATCATAAAAACAGAAATTTATAAAGGAAATATCATTTCTCAATATTAAATTGCTTTACACACACTTTGAATGAACATCATGTATATCAACTATTGAGCTTGGTTTCTGTTTTTGACTTTGACGATATCCAGGTTAGAATGATGACAATGCTACTCTCAGGGAATAACATACATACATTATAACATTCATAATACAGAAATCAGTCTCACAAAAGTAAATTGACTGGAATGGAAAAAAAGAAATAACAGTAAACTCGGGATATTTGTTTTTTATTTCTATTTAAAGTAGGGTAAGTGATGTATTTTCAAAATCCTTAAATCCTTTATCAGTAAATAGTTACAATAACTTATCCTACAGATAATCTTTCAAGAATTGAAAGGGATGCTGGATCCATCAATTTTTTTCACATATGCATCTTTTTTGATGGAAAGTAAAATTCCAAAAATTTTGGATATGTCTCACAGATATGCAATGTCAAGATCATCAATGATCTCATCAATAAATTTTGTTAAATTTGTTACAATTAACACTCTTCAGAAGTTGTCTTTCCAAGCTTCCAACTCTCAATATTATCCTTCAGTTTTACCTACTGTTGAAAAATATTGTGCATTCTTGTACCAAGAAATTAAGCTCATTGGAAGCATCAAAGATGTCAGATTTATAAATAAACCTATGCTATCCAATTTATAGCTTTAAAAATTGTGATGAAACTGATTTCATGTTTTCTATGAAGACTGAGGATTTCTGGGGTTTTTTTGTTTTGTTTTGTTTTGTTTTTGTTTTTTTCACATGATTTGAGTGTAAGGGTTCATATGTTGGAAGCAAAACCTCAAGGTGGCAGTGTTGAAAGGCAGTGGGCCTTTAAGAGGTGTAGCTTAGTGCAAGGTAATGAGGTCACTGGGGGCACTGCACTTGGACAAGATTAAGATAGTTCTCCCGGGACCCATTTAGTTCACATGAGAGCAAGTTGTTATGAAAGAACAAGCCTGAGCCCTGAAACTCTCTTTGACTTCTTGTCTTGCCATGTGATCCCTCTCACATGTGCTCCCACCATGATGCCATTCATCATGAGGCCCTATCCAGAAGTCTTACAAGTGAGGCCACTCAATCTTAGACTTTAAGCCTCCAAAAACTGTGAGCTAAATAAACCTTTCTTCTTAATACATTATCCAGCCTCAGATATTTTCTTATAACATTGAAACATAGACTAACATAGCTTGTTTTGAGGTTCAAACATTATCAGCAGAATATTTTGTCTATAACCATCATAATTCAGTATGCATAAACTTGCTTATGATCAGCTTTTATATCATCCATATCATCACATAATAAATAAATACTGTAAAATTTAACACATTAGGCTTTATATAGCTCATGCTTTTTACTATGTCACTAACACTATTTAATTCAGCTGCCTTTTCTCAGAACAAGACTTTCTCAGTGAAGGAAATAGTTTCTTTAAATGACATTCTGACACAGCTTCTTACTCTGAGTATTATTCCACAATGTTTTCCTATAATTGTAGTTGCTTCATTAGCAGACACTCCTACAACAGTTAAGCAGCAAACCACAGTTGCTGACGAGGATCATGTGCTTAAAGTTGTGGTAATATCAAAACATTCTAAGAATTTCTAAATACTTGCTCTATTTCTCTCATATAGACTCATTATACAGAGTTTGTAAACTGGCATCACACTTTGAGTGACCTTGATCTGCAGGACTCTACAGAATCCATCCATTACCCAGCTCTCCAGCCTCATCACATGCCATTTCCTCCCTCTTATTCTCTGGTCACATATAAACACACATGTTCTCTCCCCCTTCAGGTCGAATACTTTTCCTATTAAAACTTATCCTTTGCTGGGCACGGTGGTGCACGCCTGTAATTCCAGCATTTGGGAGGCTGAGGCAGGAGGATCGCGAGTTCAAAGCCAGCCTCAGCAACTTAGCGAGGCCCTAAGCAACTCAGTGAGACCCTGTGTCTAAATAAAATACAAAATAGGGCTGAGGATGTGGCTCAGTGATGGAGTGCCCCTGGGTTCAATCCCCAGGATCAAAAAAATAAAATAATAAAATAAAACTTATCCTTCTTGTAACTATTTGCTTAATATCTGTATTCTCTTCAAGAATGTAACCATAATAATTACAGAGACCTTGTCTACATTTGTTTATCATCAAATTCCCAATGCCTGGAACATTAAAGTTGTTCAGTATTCACTGAGCTGACTCTTTACAGTACCAGTCACAAAAGTCTCACATCTTTAGTGAAAAATGTAAACATTTTAAGACTCATGGGGTGTCAAAAGTGAAAATGACTCTTCTCTTTGATAATACTAGTCTCCTTTCCTTTTCTTCTTTTTTAATTTTTTCTTTTTAATTTTATTTTTTCAATTTGTTCTAATTAGTTACATATGACAGTAGAATGCATTTTAACACATTGTACACAAATGGAGCACAACTTCTCATTCCTCTGGCTGTACGTGGTGCTGAGTCACACCGGTAACTAGTCTCCTTTTAAAAATTATTTAGATCTGGAGTCTTTAGAAGTCAGAAAAAGAAATGGAATAAAAGAAAAGTGGAGTGAGATAGAATGGGAGGACGGTAGAAATAGAAGAAGGAAGCCAAGTTTGATCAGCAGTACAAAAGCAGCTGAATTTTCTGTATTATTCCACTTACTCTACCTAGAATAGTCTTCCACTCTCACCCCAGTCCCTTCTTGATGAACTTCCATTCCTCCTTCAAGACTCACATGATTATTACATCCCTTACACACATTAACACACAAACACGTGTGGGCACATATTCACACAGAGCATGAGCTGGATGCTCCCTCTCTCTACTGTAGTCTTCAAATCTACAGCACTCTGTGTCCACCTACGTTGTAGCACACTTCAGACCATTGTTACAAAGTTTTACTTGTCTATCTTTTCTCTACCTAGACTCTTTCTTCCTTAAGTGGTAATTTTTTTTTCACTTTTGAGGTAGGAGAACCTAGCTTCGTGCCTAATTCAGTGACTTAGTCTGTTCAGGTTCCTAAAACAACACAAGACTGAGTAATTTGTAAACAGAATTATATTCTTCACAGTTCTGGAGGATCAAGGGACTATAGGATTTGATGTCTGGTGAGGCTTATAAATGGCACCTTCTATATATATTCTCCTGGGATAAAAGAGGTTAATAAACTTCCTCGAGTTTCTTGCATAAGGGAACTAATTTCATTCCTGAGGTTCAGCCCTCAGGATCTATCAGCTTCTAAAGACTCCTCCTCTTAATATTATCATACTTAGGATTAGATTTCAGAATATTAACTTGGACAGGGACACATTCAGACAATAGCACCAACTGTAATTTCATTGCACGTTTGCTAATATAATGGCTGATCATGGTTTATGTCTATTTTCATAGCCACAAGGAGTCAGTAGGGTGAGGTAGGGCATCAGAGGGTGGAGGAGTAGCAAAGGGCAAAAAGAAAGGATCCTATATGACGTGAGGGTTGGTAATTAGGCCAGATGGCAGTAAAAAGAACTCTTTAAGGGTGAAAAAAATGAAGACAGAGATGTGAGTGAAAAAATAGGTAAGAAAAAAGAGTCACAAGAGATCATTTTGAGTTATTTCATGAAACACTTAATATCCTATGAAATTTTATCTTTTTTTGGTATTACTCTCTCCAATTGAGTATCTTTGTGCTTATCCATGTATTTTTTTCCACAGTCTCTTAGTGAGAAGCTACATTAACGAAGGACGTTGTGCTTTGTTCTGGAAACATGATAGAGAACTAAGCTAATGAGAAAATAGGAAACTGCTGTCACAATCAGAACAAGAATAAAGACATATAGAATAGAAACAGACAGGGGAAAAAAGTGTCAACTAAACCACCAGGCCCTGCATATTTACCGATCCATTCTTTTAGCTCCTCAAAGAATGGACTCATAATTTATCAGTCTTTTTCTGATATGAGTTCCCAAATGCTCTGCCTTAAGATGATAAAACACTGTGACTTGGAATGCCTTTACATATTTCTCAGTGTTCAAATTGAGAGTTCTGCCTTTAATCTGTATAAATAACTGCAAAAAAAACTATATCAGATTTTTCTATTTTAAGACATCTTCTAAATCTAAGTAGGTAAATACTTTTTCACATTTTATAGACTATTTTTATTCCCAATTTTCTTCAGCAAAGAGATAAATTCTATCCTATCTAATGTAATAAAGAAGATACTGGATATGTTAATTACACATCACTGGCAATTTATCTTAACTATATAACATAATTTCATAGTAGTCAACAGGAATATATTTATTTTGACCAGATTTATTACCATCAGTATTGGCATTATTGCCACTTCTGCAGAACTTCAAATTTGACATCTGAAGTCTTCAACTGTGTGTGCAATCTTTAAAATGGGCAATGTGATGAAAAGCAATTATATCATCATTTCTAAATCCTATTCATTTAAAACTATCTAGTGCTCACAGGTAAAATAAATGTTTAAGTTCATCTTTACACCAAAAGCTTTGATTTTCAAAAATTTGAGCTCAATTACATTCTGGTTTCTAAAATAGCATTATAACATAATAGAGGAGAAACTGACTATATTGCCTACTGCATTTTCAGTTACTGATACTATTGGTTGTTTTCATAACTCAAAGACATTGTGAGGAGGAAGAATAAAGAAGAGAAGTTTGAATCACTTTATGGAAAAAATTCTAGCTAGGACCCCATGTAGAAGTTATGATGGCAGATAGGAAATCCTGGTTAAACAATAAAAGGAAGCTAAAAGATATAATGAGCAGTAGACATATGGATCAAAGGTATGAATCACAAAGTAGGTAACAGGAAAAAAGATATTTAGTCTCACATTTTGTTCTTCCATTTTATTGGCTGGAGCTGGCCAGGAGAAAACAAGAAGTAGTGAATGCAGAAAGCAAGCCTATGGAGAAAGGAAGTCTTCTCCCACAGCCTTTTCCATGGTATTTAGAGAACATAAGCAGTTGGATTTCTTGCTGTGGTACTGGAAGAGCATTTATCAGGGTGAGTGAATGACAACTCAGGTCAAAGTGTGGTATGATGAGATTACAACAATTTAATAAAGACCCTTAGTTCAGTTAAAAGGAACAAAGAGAAATGGTTGAAATGGAAAAGGAAATCCTAATTTGCAACCAGGATTATATTTATCTTAGTCTTGCTTAAAATCAGTTTTTTAATTTTCTGTATATATTTATATAATAGACTAGTATCCATGCTGATTATTAAATATGAAATAATTTTTTTAGATAAATGAAAAAAATCACTTTGATCTAAGTCTGCCTTATAAACACAAATTGCTGTCATGAGATTGTGACCATCCCATGGAGCTGAATTACAAGCCCTGAAACCTACTTTTAAATCTATGTTCCTTTAATAAACATACACCCAAGGAGATTCTGATTTGTATATATATAATGCAATAAGATTTTTTTCTGATGCTATTTTCTGTAATTTAAATTATGAAATCATATATCATGTCTCCCCCTTTCATTTGATACCACCACCACCACACAGGACACATTCTTTCACCTTAAGATCCATAGTTGAAAGAAATCCTCCAATTTTTCTTTAGTGGCATCATATTATCAACAAAAATAGAGATGGAGTAAACAACTAGCTTACATTATCACCTAACATGTCTATACTGACAAACACTCCATTCGACAAGAAGTCATAATTATATGCATTATAAATTCAAAAAGTTTTTCACTATTTTAGTTTTATAAAGTACAATGGCCTAATTATTTAGGCTAGGAAAAATAAAGCATATAATATGTTAGGAAGGAAGAAAAATAAATGCAAAAGAATTTAAGATTTCCATTTGGGTCAAAGTAGTTAAAATAGTGAACATTCAGAATGATAGGAAGAGGCACTATCAGTATAGGTCTTTGGTTCAATAAATTAAAAAGCAAGGAGATGTCATTTATTAAAGGCTGAAAGTTTTACCATTTCACAAAAATCATCCAACTAAGCAATTCTTGATGGTTGCTAAATATATATGTTAGTGTAAGCTAATATGAAATACACAGCAAAGTTTTAAAAGAGAAGAAAATGCATTTTTTAGTTCAAAATATCTAGCTGAGGCTAGCTTTATAGCTTCCTTAAATAAACTGAGGAAGTTTGTAACATTTCCAACTTTTAGTTAAGTGACCTTTCATTAATAAGTGATGGAAATTAACATAATTTTAAAATTTTAGTCAAAGGTATGTACAAGAGTTATAAAAGCTACAATGGTTTGTATTTCTAAGGGCATATGCTTCTAAAAAAGGTACAGGCTAGTCAAGGAGATATATGAATACATACGATATATACTGGGCAAAGCAATATGCAATTGATTCTATTCAAGTAATAGAAAAACACATACAACAAAGATTAATAAAGACCAGAGAAGTGTTCAGAGGATAAAAATAAGAGGTTTTAAAATAAATGATTTTTAAAGGGCAAATGAGGAATATTTCAGATGGATGGAACACCAGAAGCAAAAGTTTACTCCCTGTGTAACAAATGAAAGTTTAGTTTAGATACATAAGGTGAAGAAAGCAGCAAAGAAGGATGGGCAGGCAAGGGAGGCTCCATACTTTGAAAGCTACAGGGCTTTATTTTGAAAACAGCAGGAAACCATTGAAGGTTTTTAAGCAGAGGAATGACTCAATTAAAAAGAAATACACAATTTTTAATAAGGAACTTTAAAATACCCTTTACTCATTTTTGGAGATAAAAAACTATATTATTGACATGCTTTCTTAAAAAGACCCATCTATACAATGCTGATGAAGTCAGAATGTTAAAAAGAAACACTGTCTCATTCCACCATCTTTCCTACACCCTGCCCCGCCCCCCCCATTTCCCTCTTCATTGTGTACAACCAGAGAAATGAAAAGTGTACAATGAATCAAAATGCATTCTGCTGTCATGTGTAACTAAATAGAACAAACAATTTTAAAAAACAAGCTCTGATGCCTCTCAAATTTAACAAGATGACCCAGAATAATAATCGCCCTCTGGAGTTGGTAGAACACCTGTTAGATTTGCCAGATCACTGAACACAGTGCAGAATCTGGTCATAACATTCTAAGAAACCACAGAATAGTTTTCTAATGAAGGTTCACATGAAATGATATGAAGAGTAGAAAAGTGTTTTCTTCTGTTAGGACAGCATCTTCAAATTTTGGTGAATGAATACATATGGCTAGGATCACTCAAAACAAATCTATCAAATGTCTAGGACTCTTTTCGTTTGTTTGCTCGTTTGTTTGTTATTTGTTTTGTTTTGTTTGTGGCCCGAGGGATACTGGGGATTGAACCCAGGGGCGCTCAACCACTGCGCCACATCCCCAGCCCTATTTTTGTATTTTATTTAGAGACAGGGTCTCTCTGAGTTGCTTCACACCTCGCTTTTGCTGAGGCTGGTTTGAACTTGTGATCCTCCTGCTTCAGCCTCTGGAGCCACTGGGATTACAGGCATGTGCCACTGTACCCAGTTTAGGACTCTTTTTGGATCACTAATTTATAAAGATAACAAATTAAAAAATAAATGTAAACATATCCAAATGAAAACTCTGAGGTCTCTAAAGATTAAAAAAAATTTTAAAAATCATGGAAAGAGGTTAGATTCCCTGAATGACTTCACCAAAATGTTATGCTATAAATACAATCAAATTTTCAGTACTTTAAAATTACAGAGAATGATTTAAAGGAAAGAGCCAGAATCCACTAATCATTACATCTGTAATGTTTTTATTTCCTTTTCCAAAGTAGATTATTGCACACTTACTCTGGGAAATTTTTGCAATAAATCAGTAGCCTGTTTAGATATTGGTGAAAATGAGATAACACAAGGGCATTTGGGATCTTTCCTTAAGTAGGATGCTTTACAGAAACATGCATCTTTACCCTAGGTGGTGAGACATGGTCTCCTAGCTCTCATTATTTTCTCCACACATTTGATTGAAAATTTTAGGATATAAAAATAAACAGCAGGATGAAGGAATAAAGTTGATTTCTAGTTTCTGCTTTATACTTTTTCTGAATTTTCAAATTTTCCACTGTGGGTACTGTCTCTGTCCATTTTCTGTTGTTAAGACAGAATAAATTAGACTGGGTAATTTATAAAGAAATGTGGTTTTCACAGTTAGGGAGGTGGGAGGTCAAGAGCATGGCACCAGAATCTGGTGATGGCCTCCATGCTGTGTCATAACATGATGGTTCTGAGCTAGTGGAGGGTATCCTAGTCCAGTCCCCTGAAACCATTCTGCCCTCCTTAAGCTCTGCGTTTACAATAGGAGAGGCACACCTCAAATATCACTGAAATCCCTTTGGGATCTTTCTCCCATTGTCTTCATTAGTAGAACCTAGTTTCCTTCTATCTATGCATATTGCTTCAGCCAACAGTTATTTGGCCACACCCTTGGTATTCACTTCCAAACATGTTTTTTGATTCCTTACCATGGCCAAAGAATATTCCAAATCTTTCTTCTATGCTTCTCTTTTAATTATAAATTCCATCTTTAAGTCATCTCTTTGCTCTCTCATTGTACTATAAGCAGTTAAAAGTAGCCACCAGCAACTGAATGCTTTGCTGCTCAGTATTTCTTCTACCAGATATTTTAATTTGTCACTATTAAATCACATCTTTTGCTGGGTGTGGTGGCACATGCCTGTGGTCCTATTGATTCAGGAGGCTGAGGCAGAAAAATCACAAGTTTGAGGCCAATCTGAGCAACTTAGTGAGACCTCAGCAACTTATATATAAAAAAAAAAA
>JAJEJO010045159.1:1489-23101 GCA_020662805.1 Glaucomys volans
CCATCTCAGGTTTGAAGGACTGCATGGAAACTGAAGGTCAATTAAATAGAATTGTATGTTGAGCTGAAAGCAAAGGCACTGTAGTGAAATTCTTTCCCGCCTCACTAATTCTTAAGTGACTCCTAGGAAGTGTTCAGTGTTGACTCAGGTGAAGAAATACCACTGGCCTCTGTGGATTCCTCACAGATGCTGCTCCTCCTTGGAGCAGGCAGGTGGTAGGGACTGTAGGGGGCATGGCTGCAGTGTGGGGGCAGGAGGGGACTCTGCTCCCCAGGACTGAAAATCCAGGTTGGGGCGGGGCTGGGGCTGCTGTGCTGGCTGGGTGATCACTCTTGCTCTTCCCAGGAGCCCCAAGGTGTTTAGCTGCAGTGGGCGACAGTGACCCAGGCTGTGCCTTTGGAAAGGTGCAAGCGGGAGGCTTCTTTGAACACAGTTAAGACCCTGCCGTGGCCTTGGCTTCTGAGCAGCTGAGGAGGGCTCTGCAGACAGCTGCTCCTCCTCCCAGACAAGCCCCAGGGAATCTCTTCAAAGGGAGGGAAGGTAGTTAATTCTGACCCGAGGCAGGGTGATTGCAAGTAGTGGTTCTAAGGTGAAAACAATAAACCCTGAGTATTTCTAAAAATCAATTATAACATGTGCATGGATGCACTGAGTGCTTCCAGTCTGAAGATGAGAGTTGGAGTCAGACTGTGTGTATGTCCCTACTATGTGAAGTACCCACACGTGCCACCCTGATCTCTTAAAACACAATAAAACTGTCAAACTGTGGAGATGGTGGAGACCTCCCTCATCACACAGCGGCCACATGGAGTTCCATTAGGTGCTGAAACCTAAGTCATTCAGTGTGGGCTGGGCCGGCAGACGCTGTCTCCTCTGCTGTCTTATTGGAAATAGCACCAAGATGAGTGTTTTAATAGAACAAGGTGCCACTCATCTGACTACCTCCACACCAAACTTCCCAGTGAAATTTATGCTCGTTGTCTTTCAGAGTTTCATAGTGACTCAGTGTGCATTCCTACCAGCAGTCTTCGTGGGTCCTCCCTCAGTCCCCACTGCTGACAGTCCAGCTCTCACTGGGGCTCAAGCTGGACAGACTGATGGGACCCACTTCTGCTGCTGCCTCTTCACCCTGCACCTGGCCTCTGCAGCAGAGGAACCAGCGACCCCTGCTTCCCAGCGTCTTGCTGAGCAAGCTCCAGGTGCTCCTGACCTGGGGAGGAATGGCCTCAGGTACAGCCCAGTGCCTGTGTCCACCTGAGGCCCAGAGGAGTGAGTGGGAGCAATGGCTGCCCACCCCTCCACTCCACAGCCTCACCTGGGTATGGCAGAGAGGAGAGGAGGTGGCACCAGGAGAGCAGTGGCAGACAATGCCTGGGACAGAGCCCAGGGCTGTGTCCTTGACCCCAGGAGGGGCTGAGGAGACCACCTGGCTGGCAGAGGAGACCCACACCCTTCACTTCCCCAGGGTGGGACCCTTAGAAGCTAACTCTGGAGAGTGTGGTCCTCTGGGCAGTGAATCATCTGACTGAACGTGTCCCTGTGGCTGCTGTCCTAGGCCCAGGGTGGGGAGCTGCCTGTGCCTCTGAGCACCAGACTCAGGAAGCTGCTGAAGACAGTGCCTGGTGTGCTGCCCAGACAGACAGACACGGTGGGAAAGCTGGATTCAGGTTTCACAGGTCACCGTTGCCCTTGGAGCGTTCTTCAAAATGCTGTTTAAGGAAAAAACCCGTCTCCTCCCCGCCTGGGGACATTCAGACCAGGGAAAATAGAGTAGGAAAAGGCAATGGCATCAAAACATATGCAAACTTAACTCATAGTTTTACTCTTAAATCATTGACAGGATTTTTCTAGTAGCATTTCCATTTAATCCACAAAGTTTTAAATGAGATTCAGGTTTCCATGCAATTTTTTTAAAAATGTTTCTGTTGCTTTTCCTTCTATCAATTGTACGTGGTAGCCTTAGCCTTGGGGTTCTTGATTAGAGTGGACTCTTCCAATCCTGCTGACACACTTTGCAGAAAAGCTCCTTCAACTCTCAGGTCCCCCAAAGCAATACGGATCTCAGGTATGTGGTGATGGAGATGCTGGTGAAGGGCTGGGAGCTTGTCCCGAGGACAGGC
Organism: Glaucomys volans; assembly: GCA_020662805.1. NCBI lineage: Eukaryota > Metazoa > Chordata > Mammalia > Rodentia > Sciuridae > Glaucomys > Glaucomys volans. Next base: position 3,610 of record JAJEJO010045159.1, read on the forward strand.
ACCCTGATCACTTGGAGGTAAGAAGCTGTCCTTGGTGACAGATGCTCAACAGTCAGCTTTATGAGCTTCGAGTTTGCAGGGCCTTTCTCACCAGACGCTGGGTCAGAACAGTGTCTGTGTGTGTGTGTGTGTGTGTGTGTGTGTGTGTCCTACCTCCATATGAGGCCAGGCACACAGGTGAGGACTGGGATTTTCCAGGAGTTAGGAAGTATTTTCAGCTTCTTAAAAAATTGACTTCCTTTTGTTTCTTTATTACTTATTGACTATGTTTGAAGGAAAATTCAAAGTTTTCCTGAGTGTGATTATAGCCTTTCCCCTTGCACTCATTTAACTTCTACTAGGTGATTCAAGCTTAACTGATGCATAGGAAAAAAGATATTCTGTCATTTAGGAGTAGTTAAGAGGAGTAGCAGAGAGCAGGGAAGACAGAGGCTGGGTCCCTGAGCCAGGTCTGCAGCTTCACCTCTCTGAGCAGGGGTTTCTCCAACTGTGAGAAGATGATGCTTACGGTCATGACCTCACCACTGGCTAAGAGTGGCCTCAAGCAAACCTGGGAGCATGCACAGCAATGCCGGACACTGAGGACTGCATAGGTGCAGGCCAACTTATTATTAGCAACTTGTCTACCTCTCATTTAAACTGAGAGAATTATTCATTGGCATGTTAGCTTCCGAGAGCGACTGTGTTATCACAAAGCAGCTTAATACATTACAGTCCAGGAAGGCAGAATTCCAAAGGTGGCCGCACGGCTAAAATCCTGGTGTTGGGGGACTGTGTTCCCTCATGCAGGCTTCAGACCCATTTTCTAGCCTTTTCCAGCTTGTAAGAGGACAGGGACAGTCCTTGGCCTCCGGTCCTATAACAAGGACTTAGACTCTTCACTTTGCCTGCCAATGTCCTGTGGTTGGCTGAAAGCAGCAGTAAGACTTGGCACCTCTGTCTCCATTTTGCCTCCATCTCCTTTGCTCCAAGCCACCCTGGATTCTAGGAGCAGATCAGATCTGATAGTCTTCATGTGAGGAGAGGAGGTCCCTGCCAGGGAAGAGCGGCTTCCTCTCTGGACAAGGCCTTGCCTGACCAGTCCTGAGATAACTGTGCAAAGAGCACACCTGACCAGGACCTCATGCTTTAGAAACTCTGCAAAGCCTCCAGCTGTACCAAGCCCCAACCCTCATCCTCATTCCCTTTCTGCAAAATCTCATTTCACTCCCTCCAGTCAGGGCTGCAGACATGGGTCCCCTCCTCTCCCCACAGAGCTCCTCTCATGCTTTAGACCTGGACCTTTTGTTTTGTTTTTGAATGTCCAGACCTGGTTTGTTGGACCCACAGAGTCAGCCCTCTGGCCTAGGACTCCCCTAATGGCCCCCTCTACTTCAAATCAAGGACTTAATCAGTCTGGGTGCAGCTTCCAATAGCCCCCCTTCTCTGACTCTCCTGCTTCTCTCCTTCCTTCAAAGGCTTTTTGATTGCATTGAATCCTGAGTGATCTCCTCCCAGATCCATGAGTTAATCACCTCTACAAGGTCTCTGTCTTACACTAAAGTGTATCCTTGGGTTTTAGGGACTAGCTATGGGGTCATAGGAGGAGGATTCTTCTGCCCACAACTGGTTGTAACACTTGCTAAATCTATTACAGCTTTACCAAACTTATTAAGAAGAAAATGAATCATAAATATCATGGTATTTTTAAGATACGATTCTTTTCTGGCAATAGGAAGAAGATGAAAACTTGCTATTAAAACAAATCATGCATAACAATTTTCTGCTTGTTTAAAAAAAAAATCTTTTTAACAGGAGGAATTCAAACTCTAGCCATTTACACCTGCAATACAATCTCTGCATGTCTAATTACAATGGAAGCTTCGGTTATCTTTAACATAGTAATTGGGCCCTACCTGAAGGAGGAGCTGTCTTAGCAAGGGCAGATTCAAAGGACAAAAGAAAGGGTGAGTCTCTGTTGTGTGATCAAGTAGGCTGTCATTTTAGGGACTTTGTGAGGAGGTGTCCAGATTTTAAGGCTCAGGGAGTAATTGTCCCAAATTTATATACACAAACCTCAGAGATTTAGGAGTAAATCTGTATTGGTGTTGACTTTAGAGGTCTGTTTTATTGTTCTCCTCCCTTCCCTCCCTTGTTGTGGGTTAGCATCCACATATCAGAGAGAACATCGGCTTTCGGTTTTTTGGGACTGGCTTATTTCACTTAATATGATATTCTGCAGTTCCATCCATTTATGAGCAAATGCCATCATTTCATTCTTTAATTTGTTTCCTAGAACTGAGTTTGTTTAGAAAATGTTGGGGATCCTACTTAATGACAATTTTATTGCGGTGCAAAGGCAAACACAAGGGCCTGGCATTTATTTCCTTGTTTGTCTTGATTTTTGTGTGCTGGGATGGAGCCCAGGGCCTCTGCCTGCTAGGCAAGTGCTCATCCTCAAAATGAACCAGCTCAGGCCTGGCAGTTGTTGAAAATGTATTTGCCATTAGCACATTTTATTAAACAAAACTAAAAGTATTTAAAAGAAATTCTTCAAAAAGTGGATCAACTAAAAATCAAAAGTATGCAATCTGCATTCCATTGACCGATGTATTTAGAAGCCATTCAGTTGATGATTTAACAAGTGTTGACAACACCCTGGTCATTCTTTTAGATGGTGAAAGTGGGTAACAAAATAGGCACTGATCCTCACCCACACGGGCTCACTTTCCAGATCCGAGAGTCGAACACAAGCAAGATGAACCTGTGGTCCCTCAGGCGGTGCTGGGAACCAGGAAGAGACACAAAGGCACGGAGGGGACCAGAGCAGCCCGCTGAGAAGGTGGCCTCTGGCCAAGCCCTGAAGCACATGGGCATGGCCAGCTCACATGTGCAGAGGGGCCCAGGTGACAGGAGCTGGGACAGAGGTCCAGGACTGGAACCCCAGAGAGGGGCAGAGGACTAGCAAGATGACCACAGGGCTGCAGCCCTGTGAGCAGCACACTGGAGGGGACAGGAGGGGACTTTACCTAAGAGTCAGAACACGATGTCCCTGAGTGCAGGTTTCAGCAGAGTGGCCTGGTGTGACAAGGTCCCCCAAGGTCACTTTGGTTGCAGGGCTGGAGGAAACTAGGGGGACATAGGGACAGCAGAGAGGATGAGATGAAGCTCCTGGACAGTCCAGGTTAGTGACAGGGCATTTGCCAGCCCTCCAGCTGTGCACGGGATGAGAAATGGGGACGCTTCACTTGAACTAGTTTATGCTTTGGGAAAAAATGTCTGAATTCCATTAATGCAGCAAAGAGAAAGATATACCCGCCCCCCATTTTTTTGTGGATTAGCTTTATTAATTTTTTGGAGTAAAAAGTAGAATATCTCTTATGTCAGTGAGCTTTGACAAAAGCACGTTGTAGACAATATTTATTTTCAATTGTCCTTTGGAAATGGAATGTAAATTAAACGAATGGATCAGGAGTCCAACACAAGCCCTTTCAGAGCCTTGACCACAAGGTCCTTCTGGGAGGCCTGACAAAGGAGGTGACAGCCATGAGACACTTACAGAGTAATCTGAACAAATGAATCAGAGGGAACTCTGTAGAGAGACAATCTAATTTTAATGTTAGAATCCATTTCTGCATGAGAGTCTATTGACTAGATTCTATTGATTCTACGAATCATGTCTCACTGTCATTCCAGTTCTTGAACCTCCCTGAAACCAGGTAAGACCTGCTCATGGGAAAGGACAGCAGAGAGATGTGAGTGTCACGGTGATTTTGTTGTTGGTTAAGTAAATCACAAACTTACAATAAGGCAGAGCGAGCAGAGCAGGTGTGGCCCCCTCTGCTCCAGGGAGAGCGGCACCTGCCCTGGCCACCTCCACACAGCACAGACAGGAGCCTCCCAGGGCTGCTCCAGCACCACAGAGCCACAGCGGCTGCTGTGTGATGAGTGTGCTGGTCTGTTTCTCTCCAGCTTCCCACCCTGGAACATTTCCCAGCTGGCACCCCTGCAGCATGGCCTCCACTGTGGGTTCCCCATCCTGATCTTGTCTTGAAAAGATAGAAAATGTTTGCGCTTGTGTAGATAAGAGGTTTGTCCCAAACTGCTCTCAATTCTTAAAAAAACAAAAAAACAAAAAAACTGCAAAATGTTCCCATCCCTTATCTTATCTGCAAAAGCCAGGTGGCCGACGACCCTTCCTCTAGCGGTCAGGCTGACCCAAAAGCAAACTTTGCTGATGTAGAAACAAAGTTAAGAATAATGACCACCTTCCTCTCGGAGGTCAGGGTGACCCAGAACTTAAAATAATAAGCATTGTTAGCAATTCTATATGTTAACCAATCAAAAAGAACACTGTACACATGCTTGTCTTTCATTATAAAAACTCTGCTAAATTTGAACTCGGGGCCTCTTAATGTCACCGGTTACCGAGTGCAGGGAGGACCAGGCTTGAGCTTGCTAATAAAATGACTCTTTGTTGCTTGCATTGATTGTGTTCTCTGGTGGTCTTCTTGGGGATCCCAAGCCACAGGGAACAACATATGGGGGCTTGTCTGGGATCCCCTAAAGCCCACCCAGACGTCTAATCATAGAGTCATAAGCAACACCAACGGCCGGTGAGTAGTAGCATTGCCATATTTTTTTTTCTGTCTGAATTGCCTGCAGGTTCTGGTTCTGGGCTGGTGAAGTCCTGGCAGACCCGCTATAGGACCCCAGCAGGGTCTTGGGAGACATCCCCTCGACCCATCGGGGCAACTTTTTGTTGCATCTGGGTGACTACTTGTCGCATCTGGGTGACTCTTTGTTGCATTCGGAAAACCTCTTGAGGTGTTGGGCAAAAGACTCTCGGAGAATTTTTGTTTTTGTTGACAAAATAACAACTAGAAAATTTTGATTCGCACGCCATTTGTCTGTTGTCTATTGTCTGTTGTCTAATTGTGTACTGTGCTGTACAGACTTTTGTGTTCATTTTTCTGTCCATATGTTCTAATCCTTGTGTTAATCTGTCACCATCTACACTTCCCCCCTCGCAATTTTCCTCATTTTCAATCTGGAGGAAAACGAGTCTGCAGATCTCCTGGCAGAAAGGAGAAACAATGGTCAATGGACAAATTTATTTCATCCTTTTGGTATTATACAGGAAACAGATTTTCAGCCAGATAGACGGCCCACAGACGCCCTCTGCTGCCGATACCTTGCCAACCCCCGTCAGCATCGTTTGGTTCGCTTTCTCTTTTATCTAACTGATGCATTCCTTTTTCTCTCGGCAGCTGGATACCTGGCCATTAAAGAGATGGGTCAAGTTCAGAGTACCCCTTTAACCCTACTAACCAGCCACTTTGGGGAAGTTCAAGCCAGGGCACATAACTTCTCAGTTGAAATCAATAGGAAAAACTTATGACTTTTTGCAGGTTGGACTGGCCCACCTTCCAAGTAGGTTGGCTCCCGGAGGGAAACTTCCACCTTCCAACCATCCGGAAGGTCAAAGATAAAATCTTCCAATCAGGGAAAATAGGCCACCTAGATAAAATTCCACATTTTCTGACCTGGGAAAATCTGGTAAAAAGCGACCCTCCAACCTGGCTCTCTCCCTTCCAACCGCCACCACTCTCTCCTATGGCTAAGATGCTTGCCCTAAAGAAGTTAGACTCATCAGAAAAGCCCACAGCGCCATCTAGAGCCCCTCCTCATCCTATTCTCCCAGAGGAAGAATCGGATCCCCGTTTCTTTAAACCCCCCCTTATGTGCCAGCCCCTATTCCTCCTCAGGGCCCAGAGCAGATGGCTGCAGAAGAAAGAGAAGCTGCAGCAGCTGGAAATGAAGGATAAGGAACTGGATAAGGAGGGCAAGCAAGGAGAACACGGGGTCGAATCCAGCGAGCAGCCAGCCCCTACCAACCGGAAGCCCCAGATTCTACGATTGCTCTGCCACTCTGAGAAGCTGGGCTGCCAGACAACACTGGCAATCCCTGGCTTCAATATTGGCCCTTCTGTACAAGCGATTTATATAACTGGAAAAATAAAAATGCTAAGTTTTCTGATAATCCTAAAGACTTGATTTCCCTCTTAGATAGTGTCATGTTCACACACCAACCCACTTGGGACAACTGTCAGCAGTTACTCCGGATCATGTTCACGACCAAAGAACATGAAAGAATCCAAACGGAAGCCAGAAAGTTGGTCCCAGGGGACGACGGGCAGCCCACCGTAAACCCTGACTTAGTTAATGCTTCTTTCCCCTTGTCCAGGCCTCCACAAGATGAAGGGGACTACAATAAGGCTGGAGGTAAGGAGAAACTCTGGGTTTATTGCCAGACTCTAATGGGGGGTCTCCGGGTAGCAGCTCGCAAGCCCACTAATTTGGCCAAGGTGTATTCAGTCATACAAGAAAGACAGGAATCACCTCCCGCCTATTTAGAAAGGTTAATGGAGGCATTTAGACAGTACACTCCTATAGATCCAGAGTCACCCGAGAATCAGGCAGCAGTAGTGATGAGCTTTGTTAACCAGGCAGCACCGAATATAAGGTGCAAGTTACAAAGAATAGAGGACTTAGAAGGAAAAAGTATTCAGGACCTAATAAGAATAGCCCAGCGGGTATTTAACAACAGAGATGCACCAGGAGAGAAAGAGCTTAAGGCTACTAGGGAAATGACTAGGGCTTTAGCAGTGGTGGTGCAGAATGGAAGGACAGAAAAGGAAGGAAACAGACCCCCGAGTAATTCAAGATTACGTGAACTGGGTCGAAATCAGTGTGCCTACTGTAAGGAAGAAGGCCATTGGGCTAAAGAATGCCCTAAAAAGAGAAACAAGAAACCAAGAGATGGTAAATGGACAACTAGAAGGCCATCCATCCTGGTCACTTGAGATGAAATGCATGATTAGGGGTGATGGGGTTTGGAACCCCTCCCCAAACCTAGGGTAACTCTAAAAGTGGAGGGGACCCCAGTACAGTTTTTGGTAGATACAGGAGCTCAATATTTAGCTCTGACTGACCCCCAAGGGAAAATTTCAACAAGCACCTCATGGGTGCAAGGGGCTACAGGGGTTAAAAAGTACCCTTGGACAACCAAAAGAACAATAGGCCTGGGAACAGGAAAAGTGTCTCACTCGTTCTTAGTCATACCTGACAGCCCCTATCCCTTATTGCGGAGAGATTTATTAACCATAATCGGGGCCCAAATTCAATGTCACCCCAAAGGCACCCAGGTAACAGATGGGCAAGGAAAATTGTTACCTATGCTAATTCTTGCTTTGGAGGATGAATACCAGCTATACCAGCAGCCGCAATCCCCTGATGAAAACATTAAAGACTGGGTACAGCGATTCCCAGATGCATGGGCGGAAACTGGAGGAATTGGATTAGCCAAACAACGGCCAGCCCTCTATATAGAAACAAAAGCAGGGACTAACCCCATCAGGGTTAAATGATACCCCATGACCAGGGAAGCCAGAATAGAAATAACCCCCCACATCAGGTGATTATTGGACCAAGGGGTGCTACAACCTTGCCGGTCGGTATGGAATACTCCCCTGCTTCCAATAGGAAAGCCCAGCTCAAATGAGTACCGCCCAGTACAGGACCTAAGAGAGGTAAACAAGAGAGTGAAGGACATACACCCTAGTGTGCCTAATCCATATACACTTTTGAGTGCACTTTCCTCCTTACAGACAATGGTATACGGTGCTGGATTTAAAAGATGCCTTTTTCAGCCTGCCGCTAGCTCCAAAGGGCCAAGAGTTATTTGCCTTTGAATGGACAGACATCGATAAAGGCATCAATGGACAACTTACCTGGACAAGACTGCCGCAGGGATTCAAAAATTCTCCCACCTTGTTTGATGAGGCTTTACATGAGGACTTGGGTGAGTTTAGACAAGATCATCCTAACCTAACCCTGTTACAATATGTAGATGATCTCCTTATAGCTGCTGAAAACCGGGATGAATGTATCCGAGGAACAGAAGATCTATTCCGGACACTGGGCAACCTGGGATATCGGGCATCAGCAAAGAAGGCCCAAATCTACAGACTTGAGGTAATGTACTTGGGTTATCTCCTAAAGGAAGGTAAATGATGGTTAACTCAAGCCCAAAAAGGGGCTGTTTTAAGAATCCCAAAGCCCCAGTCCCCACGCCAAATAAGAGAATTCCTTGGGTCCGTCGGCTTCTGTCAGCTATGGATTCCAGGGTTTGCAGGAATAGCCAAATCACTGAATGAAGCCACTAAAGACAAACAGCCCTTTAATTGGACAATGGAAGCAGATAAAGCATTTCAACAAATCAAGGATGCCCTGTTGTTGGCCCCAGTCCTGGGGCTTCCAGATGTCGTTAACTCATTCTTTCTCTATATAGACGAGAGTAAAGGAATAGCAAAAGGGGTCATAACTCAATACCTAGGCCCATGGAGAAGACCAATAGCATACCTGTCAAAAAAATTGGATCCGGTAGCAGCAGGTTGGCCCCCATGCTTGCTGCCACAGCCCTCATGGTAGAAGATGCTGATAAATTGACTATGGGACAAGAATTACATGTAATCACTCCACATGCTATTGAGGGAATCCTGAGACAACCTCCAGACTGATGGCTCAGTAATGCCCGGCTCACACATTATCAGAGCCTATTGCTTAACCCTCTCAGGATTATTTTCCAGGCACCCTTGACACTCAATTCTGCAACACTGCTGCCTGACCCTGACATGGACACACCCTTACATGACTGCTCAGAAGTCCTAGCCCAGGTTCATGGGCTTAGGGAAGACCTACAAGATCATCCACTGCCTGATGCGACATGGTATGGTTCACAGATGGAAGCAGCTGTATACACCAGGGTCAAAGGTATGCGGGCACAGCAGTAGTAACTGAGACAGAAGTGATTTGGGCTGAGCCCCTGCCAACAGGCACATCTGCCCAAAAGGTGGAACTGATAGCCATGACTAAGGCTCTAATGATGGGAGAAAACGAAAAGTTGACTGTGTACACGGACAGCCGCTATGCCTCTGCAACTGCCCATATTCATGGGGCTATTTACAGGGAAAGGGGAATGCTAACCGCAGAAGGAAAATCCATTAAAAACAAAAAAGAAATTATGTCCCTGACAGACGCCCTCTGGTTACCCAAGAAATTGACTATCGTCCACTGTCCAGGACATCAAAAACCAACCGATCCAGTATCTAGGGGCAACTGCCTAGCAGATAAGATGGCACGAGAAATAGCACTCCAGAGAGACTCGATTATGGTTGCTCAACTCCCAGACCCTGGCCCACGAACCCTTCCAAAAAACCCAACTTACACAGAAGAGGACTTATCATGGATTCGCCAGCAGCCCCTAACCCAATGCCTAGATGGGTGGTGGAAAGACTCCAAATGCCATATAATACTTCCAGAACTCTTGGGACAGAGAGTGTTGCAGACCACCCACATGGGGACAAAAAAATTACAGGACATGATGCAGTGAGCAGGAATCAGAGTTAAAGGTGTGCAAGATAAAATAGAACAGATCGTCAAAAATTGCAGGGTCTGTAAGTTAACAAATGCAGGACATAGCAAGTGGGAATCAGGAAATAGGTTCAGGGGAGACAGACCAGGGGTATATTGGGAAGTTGATTTCACTGAAGTAAAACCTGGAAAATATGGATATAAATATTTATTAGTTTTTATAGATACCTTTTCAGGATAGGTCGAGGCGTTTCCCACCAAACAAGAAATGGCACAAATAGTGATTAAAAAGATTTTAGAAGACCTCCTATCAAGGTATAGATTTCCTGTTATGATAGGGTCAGACAACGGGCCAGCTTTTACTTCACAGGTAAGTCAGGGGCTGGCTTCGGTGCTTGGGGTAAGTTGGAAACCACATTGTGCATATCGACCTGAAAGTTCAGGACAGGTAGAAAGAATGAACAGAACTTTAAAGGAGACCTTGACCAAATTAACCATGGAGACTGGCGGTAACTGGGTGGCTGTCCTTCCCTATGCCCTATATCAGGTGCGTAATTCTCCCTATAAGATGGGACTTACCCCCTATGAAATTATGTTTGGGACTCCACCCCCAAAAATCCCTGATCTAACCAAGCAGCTCCTAAAGGAGGAAAAAATAGATGATCTTGAACTTTTGTTTTCTCTCCAGGCCCTGCAGAGGGCCCACGGAGAAATTTGGCCAATGCTCAAAAACTTGTACGAGTCAGGCCTGCCTCCTGATCCACACAACTTCCATCCGGGTGATTGGGTTCTGGTGAAATGACACTGGAAGAGTAACCTGGAACCACGGTGGAAAGGCCCCTACATGGTCATTTTGACTACACCCACCGCTCTCAAAGTTGACGGCATCTCCTCCTGGATTCATCACACCCACGCCAAGCCGGCTGAACCCCTTTCCGACATCGTGCTTCCTGCCCAAGACAACTCTACATGGAAAGTGGGCAAATCCAAGGACAACCCGCTAAAGATCAAGCTTTGCCACCACAAACCGTGACTATGTGACTATGTTCCTACTTTTGCCTTGTTGTATCGCCCTGGCCACAACCGCAGCTGCAGCTCCAGTTTCTGGAACCACCAACCTCAGCCTACATCAGCCTTATGAGATCACCTGGGAAGTTACCAGCCCGGTGGCAGGAGTTCCCAGCCTGACTCTGACTGAATATCACCCCTTATGGACATGGTGGCCTGAACTGCAAGTAGACCTTTGCACTTTAGCAAATGGGGACTTTTCTGTGGAAACAGACACTATTGATGCTAATGGAGAGTTGCACCTGAGTAAGCGGGCCCTTTTAGACACAGTTAATGGGAGAATGAGAAAATTCAACTGTGCTTATATTCATGGGAGGGAAGAGCTTCAGCGTCTCCCTTTCTATGTGTGTCCTGGTTATTGTTACCAAAAAGGGTGTTGCGGGGAAGAATCTTATTTTTGTGCTAAATGGGGATGTGAAACTACAGGGCAGGCTTATTGGATAAAGACCTCTCATGATTTGATTGAGGTCAAGCGAGGGAAAGAGACTTCATGTAGTAATAAGTGTAACCCCCTCTTAATCACCTTCACCAATAAGGGAAAGCAGGATAGACAATGAACAAGCACCCAATCATGGGGGTTGCACCTCTATGCCAAGGGACCAGATTTAGGGGTTATATTCACTGTTTGGATGACTATAAAGCTTTTAATCCAACAATTAGGAAGGACCTAACCAATTTTACGCCCTCCAGCCCAAAGAATTCCGGCCATCCACCCTACCCGAGGATCAAAAATTGTTAAATCGGTTACCAGCTTCCCAAGTGCCCCACCACCGGCCACCCACCCCTTAGGTGCCCCCTTCTCAAGGACTGAACAACCCCATGAACAGTCGATTGTATATCTGGCTCAAACAGCAACTCATCCTCTTCTGAGTCTCTTGTCTTGGTCCTTTCTTGTGCTTAATGCCACTCACCCCAACTTAACCAGGTCCTGCTGGCTCTGCTATGACACTGCACCCCCATATTATGAGGGAGTAGCAGTGCAAGCACATGTTACCATCTCCACTAAGCCCCAGGACTGCCGATGGCAATCTAAACAGTCCCTGACCCTAGAGCAAGTGTCAGGACAAGGGCTCTGTTTAGGAACAGTGCCCCACACCAGCCGGTCTCTCTGAATTCAACATGGACAATCCAACCTGAGGCAGAAAACTCTTACTTAGTACCCCACAACGATACCTGGTGGGCTTGCTCCTCTGGACTCACCCTGTGTCCAGTGGAGAGTGCTGAAACAACCAAAAGATTACTGTGTTCTAGTCAGGCTGGTTCCGCGGCTAATCTACCATGAGCACCAGAGTTTTATGACTGTGATTGAACAAGGATGGAATATAAGTCAGGGCCCCACTCGGCGAAAGGGAGAAGCTATTACCACTCTAACTCTTAGTTTGCTGCTCAGGGCTAGCTTAGGAGGATTTGGAACTGGAGTACCATCCTTGGTCACTCAGAACTGACATTATTCCAATCTAAGAGCAGCAATAGATGCAGACATAGAGCGTTTAGAAGATTCAAATTTCTCATTTGGAATAATCTTAAACTTCCCTGGCTGAAGTGGTTTTACAAAATAGAAGAGGTTTGGACCTAATATTTTTACAACAAGGAGGCTTATGTGCTACCCTAGGAGAAGAATGTTGTTTTTATATAGATCACTCTGGAATAATTAAAGATAATATGGCAAAAGTTACAGAAGGACTAGTAAACAGAAAGAAAGAATAGGAAGCTAATCAAAGCTGGTTTGAATCCTGGTTTAACTTTTCCCCTTGGTTAACTACTCTAGTGTCCACTATAATGGGACTCCTAATATTGTTGCTACTAGCTTTAACTGTAGGACCATGTATAATTAATAGGTTAATTACTTTTGTTAGAATAAATACGGTGCAGCTAATGGTGCTAAAGGCCCAATGTCAGCCCATTAAGCAGCAGGAATTAACACTATAGAAACCCAAGATTGGCTCTCTAAATGTTCTAGGAAAAGGGGGGGAATGAAAAGATAGAAAATGTTTGCGCTTTTGTAAATAAAAGGTTTGACTAAATACAAAAAAAAAAAAAAAAAAAAACTGCAAAATGTTCCCGTCCCTTATCTTATCTGCAAAAGCCAGGTGTCGGACCACCCTTCCTCTAGCGGTCAGGCTGACCCAAAAGCAAACTTTGCTGACATAGAAACAAAGTTAAGAATAACGACCACATTCCTCTTGGATGTCAAGGTGACCCAGAACTTAAAATAACAAGCATTGTAAGCAATTCTATATGTTATCCAATCAAAAAGAACACTGTAGACCTGCTTGTCTTTCATTATATAACCCTGCTAAATTTGAGCTCGGGTCCTCTTAGCATCACTGGTTACCGAGTGCACAGAAGACCAGGCTCGAACTTGCTAATAAAATGACTCTTTGTTGCTTGCATTGATCGTGGTCTCTGGTAGTCTTCTTGGGGGTCCCGAGCCACAGGGCACAACAGTCTCCTCCCACCTTCCTCCTGTCCTGGGGTGTCCCTGCCCCCCTGGAGCTGCCTTCAGCAATGTCAATGGGAAACAGAACTTCAAGCTCCAACTTTGTCCTCCGGGGGCTTCAGGTGAGCTCTGAGGCCACAGGGATTGTTTTCACGGTCGTCTTTGCTATGTTCCTGGTGGCTGTCACAGCAAACTTGGTCATGATATTCTTGATTCAGGTGGACTCCTGCCTCCACACCCCCATGTACTTTCTGCTCAGCCAGCTGTCCATCATGGACAGCCTTTTCATCTGCACCACTGTCCCAAAGCTGCTGGTGGACATGGTTTCTACAGAGAAGACCATTTCCTTTGTGGCCTGTAGCATCCAGATCTTCCTGTACTCGACCATGGCTGGTTCAGAGTTCTTCCTGCTGGGCCTCATGGCCTATGACCATTACATGGCTGTCTGTAACCCACTTTGGTACCCAGTTCTCATGAACCGCAAGGTGTGTCTTTTGTTGGCTGCTGGTGCCTGGTTCGGGGGCTCACTTGATGGCTTTCTGCTCACGCCCATCACCTTGATTGTCCCCTACTGTGACTCCCGCCAGATTGACCAGTTTTTCTGTGAGATCCCTGCAGTTCTCAGACTGGCCTGTGCTGACACGTCCTTGTATGAAACCCTGATGTACGTCTGCTGCATCCTCATGCTGCTCATTCCCATCTCTCTCCTCTCCACCTCCTATGTTCTCATCTTGTTCACCATCCACCACATGCGTTCTGCTGAGGGCCACAAAAAGGCCTTCACCACCTGCTCCTCCCTGGTCAGCATTTTCTACAGGGCTTCCTTCTACACGTATATGCTGCCCCCGTCATTCCACACACCTGAGCAAGACAGGTAGTGTCCGCATTCTATGCCATTGTCACACCCATGCTTAATCCTCTCATCTACAGTCTCAGAAACAAGGATGTCATGGGGGCCTTGAAGAAGGTGTTTGCACCCTGCTCACCTGCTCAGAAAGTGGCACCAAGTGAGGCCTAGATTCAGTAACAAGAGGACAGGCCTTCCCAAGAACATCTCAGTTTCCCCAGACTCCTTGTTCAGCCATCAAAGTCTATTTCACAGTTAAGAAGAGTGCTCTCCAGAAGAGATACCACCCAACAAAACCCCTAAAAGCCTGATTAGAGCTAAGCCTCATTGTCAGACATTTCCTCTAAAAATTCTGCAGATGCCCAACCCCAGCAGTCCAGCAATCTGGTTTGTCCAGACAAAACTCTACTTCCCATCTCATCTTACCTTATGTTGGTTAAAAGGGAAGTTTAAAGCTTTTTCAACCAGCTTCTGTTTTAGGCTACTCCAGCTTCCAAATTGGTGCCAGTAATATAAGTAGACACTAGAATTTCAGAGCAGAGAATCTTTTGCTAAGCTAATCCAGACGAAAGAGAAAGAGTGCCTCTTGCTCCACACACAAATTAGCCACACTCAAACATCAGCTATATGTTTTTAAAAATTTTTTTATTTGTTCTGATTAGTTATACATGACAGCAGAATACCTTTATGTATTTTAATAGATCATACATAAATGGAGTATAATTTCTCATTTTTCTGATAGTACATATTGTAGTAGAATCACACTGATCCTGTAGTCATATATGTACATGAGGTAATAATGTCTGTTCCACTCTACTATCCTTCCTACCCCTATGCTCTTCCCCTCCCTTCACTCCCCTCTACCTAAAGTAACTCTGTTCTTCCCTAGCACCCCCTCATCTGTGATACTTTACAAAGAATAAGAGAGAACAACAACAACAAAAACCCCAACTAACAAACAGGCCCTGAGTAGGAATGACTGGAGGAAGGGCCTCCAGACCCCACTAATGGGCATCTACTCCCACAGCAAAAGCAGAGAATTAACACAAAACCTATAGATACCACACCTATGAGGGATATATCAATCTAGAACAATCTCAGTTATGTTGGCAAGAGAAGGCTGTGCCTTAAAAAGGCCCACAAATAAGAATTGAAGAGAAATTCATACAAATAGATGCGTAAAATTCAACAAAAGAATACAAGAAATAGAAAAAAGAAAACAAGAAAATGCAACACCTTCCAAATGTCATAATTCACCAGCAACTGATTCCAAAGATTTTGAAGTCGATAAAATACCAGAAAAGAGTTCACAAGCATGATTATAAAAATGATCAATGAATTCCAAGAGAACACAGAAAAATAACAGAATGAATTAAAGAAGTAAATATGGCCTACGAATGAGAAATTTGATAAGGAGATAGGTATATTGAAAAATAACCTAGCAGAAACTTAGTAATGAAGGACACAATAAATCAAGTAAAATGTTCACTCAAATGTCTCTCTAATAGAGCAGACCTTACTAATGACAGAATGTCAGATCTGGAAAGCAAAGGGGCTGGTCTAGTATATTCATACAGTATTATAAAAAAGAAAATAAGTAACTATGACCAGAACATACAAGAACTCTGGGCAACATTAAGAGAACAAATTTAAGAATCATAGGAATTGAAGAACATTGTGAGATGGAATCTAATGGCCTGTAAATCCTCTTCAAGGTAATAATGACAGAACATTTTTGAAACCTTGAGAATGAAATGAACATCCAAATGTGGGAGGAACTCAGAACCCCAAGTAGTCAAGCTCACAAAAGAACCTCTTCACCACCCATTATAATTGAAATGACTAATATGCACAGCAAGGATAGAATTTTAAAAACCTCAAGAAAAAAAATCAGCTCACATTTAGAGGGGAGACAATAAGAATTAATTCTGATTTCTCAGCACAAATTCTAAAATTTAGGAACACTCGGAATCTTGTGTTTCAAGGCCTGAAAGAAAATAACTGTTAATCCAAATTAATATATCCAATAAAGCTATCCTTTAGAATCAAAGAAGAAATAAAATAAGCAGAAACTAAAAGAATTCATGACTTCTAAGATGGTCCTACAAAAATATTTAAAGAAATACTACATGTAGAAGAATTTGTAAAACAAATGCTGAGTTCACATTTGAAGATTCATGGCAATTGAGAAGTAGCACCAAATTAATTATCAGAAATAAATCAAAGTGACATGAATTAATCAACATCTCTCAGTAATAATATTAAATTTAAATGGTCTCAACTGTCAAATTAAAAGACATAGGCTGGCAGAATGGATTAAAAAACAAGATCTAAATCTATATTTCTACAAGAGACTCACCTTATTGGCAATGACAATTCATTTTCACAGGCTGAAAGTGAAAAGACTTGAAATTTATATAACATATAAATTAAGCCCCAAAACAAGCAGGAGTAGCTAATCTCATATTTACAAAAAGCATACTTCAAGCAAAAGACTTAGACAAAGAAGGTCACTTCATACTAGCAAAGGAATAATCCAACAATAAGATATATTGCTAGCAAAACCTCATGCCCTGAATATTGGTGTGCCTAATCACATAAAACAGAAACTACCTGAATTAGAGATAAACAGACTCTACTACAATAATACTGAATGATTCCAATTCACTTCTCTTGTCAATTTATAGCTCATTATTCTGATTTGCATGTGAGAGGTCCCCTCAAAATTTCAATTATAAAGAAATATTCAGAGGTAAAATGGTTGAATTATGATGAATACAACCTAATCAGTCCACTCTACTTTGAATGGACTGTGTAGTAACTACAGGCAGGTGTAGTGTGGTTGAAGGAGTGAGTCAATGGGGTCATGGTCTGGAATTATGTTCTTAAACTCCTTTATCTCCCTCTTTTTGCTTTCTGATCCCCTCACAAACTGAGTGGCTTTCCTCTGCTGGGCCCTCCCCCTATGATGAGCTACCTTCCCTTGGGCCCAGAGCAATGGAATCAGCTATCTATGGACTGAGACCTCTGAAAACATGAGCCCCCAATAAATTCTTTCTTCTCTAAATTGTTCTTGTTGGGCATTTTGATCACAGTGGTGCAAAAGCTAAGTAAAAGTCATCCAGGCATAAACTCAGTAGAGAGACTTCATACTTAAAAAATAATATAACTCAAATAGACCTAAGAGAGACTACAGACTATTTCATCCAACAGCAGCTGATTTCCCTGTCTTATCAGATGCTCAGGGAATCTTCTCAGAAACAGACCATATTTTAAATCACAGAGAAACTCCTAGCAAATATAATATATTAATATAATTCCTTGTATCTTATCTGAACATAATGGAATAAAATTAGAAATCAACACCAAAAATACAAAAGCCAAATAAACACATGGACATTAATCAATGCACTTTTTAATGAAGAATGGGTGATAAAAAAGAATTAAAGAAGGTAATTTTTAAAAAATCTTAGAATCAAATATTAATATTGATAACACATCAGGATATCTGGGACATTATGAAAGTGGTTTTTAAAGCAAGCAATATATCTATGAATGACTGCATAAGAAAATAATAAATATCCCAAATAAACAACCTACTGATGTATCTCAAAACCTTAAAAAGTAAGAACAAACCAATTCCAAAATCAGTAAAAGGAAGGAAATAAGGAAGTTCAGAGCTGAAATCATTGAATTAGAGAATTAAAAAAATACAAAAGAAAAATAAAGCAAAGAGTTTGTACTTGGGAGAAAAAAAAACTCTTAGCCAAACTAATCAAAAGAAAGAGAGAAGATCCAAATTAATAAAATTAGAGATGTGTTATGGTTTAGATATGAAGTGTCCCAAAAGCTCATGTGTGACACAATGTAGGAAAGTTGAGAGATGAAATGATTGAATTATAAGAGGTTTAGCAGCATCAGTGTATTAACCCTCTGATAGTGATTAGCTGAGTGGGTCTGTGGGCAGGTAGGGTATGGCTGGAGGGGGTGAGTCACTGGAATGTGCCTTTGATAATTATATTTTCTCCTTGTTGGACAGAGCCCGCTCTCAGCTTCCTGATCATCAGGACCTGAAGAGATTTCCTCCAGAACACACTTCCGCCATGATGTTCTGCCTCATCTCAGGCCCCAAGGAAGGGCGATCGCCATCTCTGCCTGAGAACTCTGAAACTGTCAGCCCCCACGTCAACTTTTCCTCCTCCTCTAATAGTTCTTGTCAGGTCTTTTGGTCACAGCAGCAAAAAAGCTGACTAAAACAAGATGGAAAAGAAAATATCACCACAGACATCATAGAAATCCAGAGGATCATGAGAGATTATTTTGAAAATTTATACTACAAAAAAATGGAAAATCTAGAAGAAATTGATGCATTTTTAGACACATATACAAGACCTGCCATATTGTTATCAAGAGGACACAGGAAACCTGAGCAGGCCACTAACTAGTAATGAGACAGAAGCAATAATGAAAAGCCATCCAACAAAGACAAGCCCAGAACCAGATGGATCATCAGCAGAGCTCTGCAGATCTTTAAAAACAACTAACACCATGTTCCTCAAAGTATTCCATAAAATAGAAAGGGATGAAACGTTTCTGAATTCATTCTAAGAAGCCAGTATCACACTCATACCAAAATCAGATGAGGACACATCAAGGAAAGAAAGCTAAAGACCAATATCCAATATCCTTGATGAAGTTAGATGTGAAAATCCTTCATAAAATTTGAGCAAATTGTGCTCAACAACATATTAAGATGATTGGACATAATGATCAAATTTGTTTGAGCCCAGGGATGCTAGGATGATTGAACATATGTAAATCATTAAATGTAATTCACCACATAAATAGAATTAAGGACTAAATCATGTAGTCATCTCAATTGATGTAGAGGAAACCATCAAAACAATTCAGCACCCATTTTTGATAAAAAAAAAAAAAACACTGAAGAAACTAGGAAAAGAAGGAACTTGCCTCAACATCATAAAGGCTACTATGAAAAACCCAAAAGCATCAGAGTGGATGAGGAAAAACTGAAAATATTTCTTCCAAAAGTTAGAACCAGACAAGGATGTCTAGTCCCACCACCCCTATTCAATAGAGTGCTAGAAATTCTAGCCAGAGCTTTTAGGCAAGAGAAGGAAATAAAAGAAATAAAAATCGGAAAGGATGAAGTCAAATTAACACTGTTTGTAGGTGATATGATCCTATACCTAGAAGATTCAAAAAGCTCCACAAGAAGGCTGTTGAAGCTAATAAATTCAACAAAGTTGCAGGTTGCAAAATCATGATAGATATCAACAATGAATCTGCTGAGAAAGACCTGCTAGAAAAACTGTCCAATTCAAAATAGCCTCAAAAAAGAATACCCAGGAATAAAACTAACCAGGAATGAAAGACCTCTACAATGAGAACTATAGAACATTGAAAAGAAATTGAAGAAGGCCACAAAAGATGGAGAGACCTACCATGAACTTGAATAGGCAGAATATTGTCAGAATGACCATGCTACCAAAAGCAATATACAGATTCAGTGCTATCTCCATCAAAATACCAACGATTTTCTTCACAGAACGAGAAAGAACAGTACTAAAATGCATTTGGAAGAATAAAAAATCCAGAATAGCCAAAGCAATACTGAGCCCAACAAGCAATGCTAGAGGCATCACAATACCCAACAATTATACTACAGAGCAATAGTAACAAAAGCTTCATGTACTGACTTA
>JAJEJO010045163.1:0-58350 GCA_020662805.1 Glaucomys volans
GGCTCAGTAGGAAAGCGTTTGCCTAGCACACGGGAGGGCCCGGCTTCAATCCCCAGCACTGCAAAATAAATACACCTTATTGTAGTACAATTTAAATGATAAAAATGTACCCACTTAACCAGGCGCGGTGGCCCACGGCTTTAATCCCAGTTATAATCCCAGCTACTCCGGAGGCTGAGGCAGAAAAATCACGAGTTCAAGGACAATGTGGGCGACTTAGTGACATTGTGCCAAAAAAAAAAAAAAAAAAAAAAAAAGACTAGGGATGTGGAGGAAAAGAGTGCCCCTGGGTTCAAGGTTCAACTCCCAGTAACACACACACACACACACATG
The DNA here is from genome assembly GCA_020662805.1 of Glaucomys volans. Lineage (NCBI taxonomy): Eukaryota > Metazoa > Chordata > Mammalia > Rodentia > Sciuridae > Glaucomys > Glaucomys volans. Next base: position 334 of record JAJEJO010045163.1, read on the forward strand.
TACACAAATGCACCCACCTATGGGGGGTTTAAAAGATTTTTTTTCATTCTGTTAAAATGTACATAATATAAAGTTTGTCATTTTAACCATTTTTAACCATTTAGTGTCATCAAGAATAGCGCATTGTGTGCAAGGGTCTGCACTGTCCATCTCCAGAACCATTTTATCATCTGAAACAGAAACTCTATTCATTAAACATTACCTTCCAATTTGCCCCTTCCCCTTGCCCCTGGCTGCCACTCCTCTGCTTTGTGTCTCTGAATCTGACTACTCTGGTAGCTCAAATATGTGAATTCATACAGTATTTGTCCTTCTGCGTCTCGCTCATATCACTTAGGATAATAGTCGATGAGTTTTGGCAAATATGTTCATGTGTGTAAGCACCATTCCAATAAAAGCATTTCAAACAATTCCACCTCCCCCAAAAGTCCACTTGTTCCCCCTTTGTGCTTCATGCCCCCAAACTCCATTCTCACCCTCAGCCCCGTGAAATCTCTGATCTGCTTTCTGTCAGTTCAGATGTGCTAGTTTTGGGGTTTCCACATAAATGGAATCATACAATATGTGCTCACTATGTCTGCCTTCTTTCACTTACCAAAAGTGTTCAAGAGCTCATTGTCCTTTCCCCCCCCTTCAGTACTTGTGAGATGGAACCCAGGAGTGCTCTACCACTAAACTATATCCCTAGCCCTTTTTATTTATTGATTGATTTTTAATTTTTTTATTTAATGTACACAAATGGGGTACATTTCTCTGGTTGTACACAAAGTAGAGTCACACCGTCTGTGACATCGTACATGTACATAGGGTAATGATGTTGGTCTCATTCTATTCTCTTTCCTTCCCTCTGCCCCCTTTTTATTTATTTTTAATTTTGAGACAGAGTCTCACTAAATTGCTGAGGCTGGCCTTGAACTTGTGATCCTCCTGCCTTGGCCTCCCAAATTACTGGGATTACAAGTGTGCATAGCTCATTGTTCTTCATGATGAGCAATCTATTACAAGGATCTATCTGTATCTTTACCCCAGTTGACAGCATGGGTCTTTTCCAGTTTGGGACTACAATGAACATTCCCATACAAGTCTTGTGTGGACACGTGTTTCCATTTATCTTGGAAGCTGCTCAGGAATGAGATTGCTGGGTCATAACAGTTATGAATTTTTTATGTATTCTAGCTTCAAGTCCTTCGTCTATAATATGCACTGAGAATATTTTTTATCTGGGAAATTTCCACCTGAGAGACAAACACTGTTGTTTACTTGTTGCTTAAAGGGGTGGGAGGTGTGTGGGTGGGCGGGACTGCATGGGATCATCCGGTGCTGATGGTTTGGGGAAGAAAAGGAAGACAAGGCTTAAGGTTGCTTTTTGGGACTTCCGTGCTACCAAGAGTCCCCAGCAGGGGGCAGCAGAAACCAGAGCACAGCTCAAAGGCTGGAGGCCAAAGATCATAGAATTGCAGCGTGTTGAAGCCAGAGGGGCCTGAAAGTCACCTACTCCAGCTCTGAGGAGCACGTGGGGAGACTGAGGCCCAGAGAAGAAGAGGAAGGGGCACCTTTCCCTTCCTCCACCTGGCTGCATATTCTCATCCTTCTGCATTCTGCTCAGCTTCCCTTTTTCTTAGAGCCTTTCCTCCCACTCCAGCTTATGGCAGGTTAACACTTGTCCCCACCCCACCCCAGGCTCGGGAGTTCTTCAAGGACTGGGACCTGGCGGCAGGCATCTTTGTCCTCCCACGACCTGACACAAATTAAGTGCTCAGTAAACCTTAGAGTGAACCGGGGCCAACGGTGGGCCCCAGCTGGGCCTCAAGGCCCCTCCCTATAACTGGAAGGATGGAAGTTCCCTAGGCCCCCAGGGGGGCGGAAGGGGCCCAAGGTCCCCACCCTTTTGTGTTTACCTGGTGCCCAGGACACAGAGAAAGTGATGATGATGACGATATTGCTAGCATTTACTGATTGCTAGGCAGTATTTTAAAATTGTTTCTTTTGTGGGGGGAGGATTGAATCCAAGGATCTAAGGGAGCTATCTCTAGCCCTTGTTTTTTTTATTTTTTATTTTGAAACAGGGTATTGTAAGTTGCCGGAGCTGGCCTGGAACTTGTGATCCTCCTGCCTCCACTCCAGTTAGCTGGGATTATAGGCATGGGCCACTGGCCCAACTTCCAAGAACTTTATATTTAGTACTTATTTAGGCTGTGATTTAAAGTTCCCTGCCCTGGGGCTGGGACTGTGACTCAGCGGGAGAGCGCTCCCCTAGCCTGTGTGAGGCACTGGGTTCCATCAGCATCGTGTCCATCTACAACTAATAAAATTTTTTTTAAAAGAAAGAAAAAAATTCTCTGCCCTGAAGGAATTCACAGGTTGATTAGGGAAAAAGTCAATTATTCATTTATTCATTGAATAAAGATTTATTGAGTGCCTACTATGTTTAGGCTTTGGAGCTACAGCTATGGGAAAAAAAAACAGTCGAAATTTCTGTCTGGGACTGGTGGTGTAGCTCAGGGGTCGAGCATTTGCCTGGCATGTGCGATGCCCTGGGTCCCCTCTCCTACATGGTTTGGTTTTATTTTAATGACACTTACATTCTAGTGGTGTGGTAGTGGAGGGATGACAAAGAAGCTAAATCAGTGAAACTGTGATATATTAGATGATAAAAAGTACTATCACCAAAAATAGAGAAAAATAGCCCAGCACAGTGGCACATGCCTCCCAGGGACTTGGGACCAAGGCAGGAGCATTTAAAGTTTGAGGCCAGCCTCAGTGACCTTGTGAGAACCTCAAAGTAAAAAATAAAAAGAACTGGGGATACCAGGGGCATGGTTTTTGGAAAGACGGTAACAGAAATTCTCACTGAAAAGGTAGCCTCCAGGTGAAAACCTAAAGAAGGCGAGGGAGGGAGACATGCAGGTATCTGGGGGAAGAACATCCCAGGCAGGTGGAACAGCCCGGAGGCTGGGGCACGGGCCATGTTCAAAGGATGGCAAGAGTAACTTCCTAAGGAGAGTGGTCCGAGTGTGTAAGGAGGAGCCTGGTGGCAGACATTGAAGACAGAATGTGATGGGGTGGAATCCGGCAAGGCCCCTTAGACCCTCATAAGGCTGTTGGATTTTGCTGTGTGTGAGATAGGGAGCCATTGCAGGTGTCCGAGAAGAGCAGGGACATACTCCAGCTCAGGCTTTAAAGGAATTACTGTTGTGTTGAGAACAGGCTGTAGGGGGCAAGGAGGGACGAATGCAGAGAGAAGTGGCAGCTGGACTAGGGGAGGCTTAGAGGAGGGAGACTGAACACAAAGGCAAGGGCTAATGGGAAGCTAGGGGCAGGGCAGGAGTGCCTCAGCCCTCCAGGTCAGGAAGGTTTTTCCTAGTAATCTCAGAGTCAGCCATCTTGAGGTAATCTGCTCCTGGGCGGGGGTCCTGTCCTGCTTGGGGAGGACAGTCAGGAGCTAAGAGGTGGTCTCACTGTCACCTGCACGCACAGCTCCGCTCAGCAGGTTGGATGTCATGCATGCCCAGCACGCCACTCTTTATGTCTTGGAGCCCCCACGGCCCCGGCCCCGCAGAGGGGCCCGAGCCAGACCTCACACAGGGATGAGTGACCTCTGCCCCGTGCATCACACAATGGGTGGCAGCCTGGAGAGGGGCCTGCAGGGAGTGGGGAGGTCCTCTTAGGAAAGTCCTGTGCGGATGGAACATTGGTGCTGTTCTCCTGTCCTTTCCAACCAGGCTCATTGTCACAATGTTTGGCAGTGATGCTGATGACGATGACAGTGAGGTTGGCCCATCTGATCCCCTCCCTCGCCCTGATAGGTTGCAGAAATACAAGCCACGACCCCCAGCTGCCTACCATTTCAGGCTCCCAGGTCCCTGCCCCTGGGTGGTCCCTGGCCTGGATCTGCCCACGGGGGCCTCCAGCCCACCTCCCCTCCCGCTCCGCCTCTGCCTGCCCGCCAGCCTGCCTGGCACTCCAATTCCCATCCCTCGTCCCTTGCGCCTCCGCTCTGGCTCTAATCACAGTTCAACCCCGACCCCCCCACACTCCTGTGAATAATTGGGGCTGATTTAGGGGCTATCAGGGGAGGGGGCTAATGGAGTTCGTGGGGGGCCGCCCTGGTGATGAGGGGAATGTTGAGAGGCAATTAGCTGGGCCCACAGCCCAGGAGTCACCTAATGTGCTCGCCCGCAGGAAGGGCTAGCGAGGGGCTTCTGGGGAGGGGGTGGCCTGCCCCACCCCCACATCCAGGGATGGACTTGGACTTGAGGAGGATCTGCCCTTCCCCCAGCTCGAAGGTGGAGGACAGGAGAGACATCCAGAAAAATTGGGGCAGAGGCAGGAGGGGTGTTTGGGGAGGAGCACTATGGAGAGGAGTTAGGTGCTCCTGGTTCCCACGTCCCCCACCCTCTTCACACGCACACACACAAACACACACACACCACACACGCACGCACGCACACACACACAGTGCCCCAGCTGAATCCTATCCCTCGCTGGGGACCCACTCCTGATTAATACCAACATTAGCCCTGAACACTCACCCCTCCCGGCCCCCCTGTCATTAATTACCTCCTGTCCCAGTCCAGCACAGGGGAAGCCAACTCCTCTGGGGCAAAAGAACCAGAGCTCCTGACCCCCTGCCCAGAGGAGCCACCCCTGCCCCCTCCTCCCTGCTCCGGAAGAGAAGGGGAGGAAGAGAGGAACAGGAAGAAGGAAGGAAGGAAGGAAGGAAACGAGGTGAATGGAGGGAGAAAATTTGCCTTCCACTCCTGCCATCCCCACCCCTGAGGCCCTGCTGCCCTGCCTCTGCTCTCTGAGGCTGTCCTCTGCAGTCTGAGCTCCATTCCCTCACCCCCAACCCCCCCACCCCAGCCGGAAGCTGGGAACCTGTCTGAAGAAAGAGGACAGCTAGATCCATGGGCCCCTTCCCAGGCCTCCATCCCTTCCGATATCAGGTTGGGGACAGGAGTGTGCATAGACCCCGACACAGAGACAACACTGGATAGACCTCCTCACAGCAAGTGCCACACTCAGCACAGAACCAGCCCCACTGGACCAAAGTCACCCCACTACACACACACACACACACACACACACAATCCAGAGCACTCCATTCAAAGGGGCAGGTAAGTGTCATAGAAAATCTAAGTGTCAGGCTCTGCCTGCATGGTGGGAAGCTGGGGCTGGTGGATGAGTGGAGCCTCTGGGGTAGGAATCCCTCTTCTTCCCCCTTGGACTGCCATCTTGAATCTCTCTAACTGGGTTGTGATATCTATCTATTTCTTTCCTTCTTTCTCTCTCTCTCCTTAAAGTCAAGTACAATGGACCAAACCCCAACCCACTGAGTCTACTTTGCCTGGGACACCCAGCCCTGACTCCACTCTCAGCCCCTCTCATCCCTCTACCCCTCCAGAGCCCTTGCCCCCAAATTATCTCTCCATGTCTTCTTTTGAGCAGACATAGGTAGCTCAGTCCTCACTCCAGGATATGTGGTCGGGGGGTTCTGTGAGATTTTTCTGTGTCCTTCCCAGCACCCCCATGTGCCCCATTATAAGACCAAGTGAGCCTGGAGACCTGACAATCAATATCCCTCAAAGATGAAGACACTAATAACTTCATCCCCTCTTGTCCTCCAACTCTCGCCTACATTAGCCCTGACCACAGGCCCCGGGCAGCTGAGACCTGCAGTGGGCAGGCCTAGAGCTGAGTAACCCCTTCAGATCCAGGTGGGAATTATGAGGCTAGACTGTAGGAAGAACTTCCTGGCACTCCACAAAGGGAAGCCCTGGGGATAAGGGATGGAAAGTATTGAGAGTATATTTCCCATCCCTAGATCAGTACTACTGGAGATCTTTAGGGTCTTTGACGATTTATGGCCCAGAAGCATCCTGCAGGGTGCCTGGCTTATCTCTGCTGGCTGCCCCAGAGAAGATGAGCCAGAAGGGAAATTCCCAGTCAGGAGGATCAGTGAGTCGAAGGACTGAAGTTAAGGGGGACAGTGGGGTGGAGTGATTCTGGTCCTACCCTCCCTGTAGCACCCTGAGGCTCTTCCTCCACTGGGGTCTTGTGAGGCAGCTCAGAGGCCCCAAGTCCACAGCCACCACTGTCTGAAGCAGCTGCAGCTCAAGGGGCAATTGGGATCAGTGGTGAGAGCCTCCTTCTCAAGCACTGTCCCCACCCAGGCATACAACTGTCAAACCCCAAATGACAGGGCCTGCGGCAGGACGGTGAGAAGGAGCAAGACGGAGCATTGACACAGCACCGGCTGCGGGCCAGGCCCACCGGAAGAGCTTCACACGGGGGGACCTGTTTGAACCTCAGAACCACCTGAGAGTTTAGTGCTATTATTATTCCCATTTTGCAGTGCAGGACACTAAGGTACAGAAAGGTTGAGTGACTTGTCCAGTGCCCAACACCTACTGTCAGAACGGGCTCCAGACTCTAGAAGCATGACTGCCAGGAACACAGCCCTGTAAGGACAGGAAGAGGATCCATGTAGAGGCAGGTGGGCTTCAACGTCTCATTCCAGGGACTGGATTTGAGATGAGGCTCAGAGAAAAGTCGGTCACACCCTGCAGATGCTTCCGCAGATCCAGGGCCCTGTGCTTCCACCTCGGGCACTGGGCCTTGTGGGCTGTGTCTTTTACATGTGTGTTTGGGGTCTGTGCACTGCTCTTGGCTGCCCTGCTCTGTCCCTCCTTCCTCCTCCTTTTTCTTCTATTTTATTTTTTGCAGTACTGGGGATTCAACCCAGGACCACTCTACCACTGAGCCACATCCCCAGCCCTTCTTATTTTTTATTTTGAGACAGGGTCTCACTAAGTTGCTGAGGTTGGCCTCGAACTTGCAGTCCTCCTGACTTAGCCTCCCAAGTATCTGGGACTAGAGGTGTGACCACCATGCCCAGCTCCCCTCCTTTCATCCGTGTGGGCTCCTCCTACAGTTTCAGCTCCGTCTGGTCTGTCTCTCCTGGTTCAGGACCTCTCTCCTCTCCACCATCCGCAAAGCCATTGCGGCCCAAACTCTACAATGGAGCCTGCTCAGAGATTGGGTGGAGTGGGGGGCAGAGAGACATCTGGGACAATGCATGGAGCAATGGAACCACCTCACTTCCCCACCTCTGCCTCCAGAGGGTGCTCAGATTGCCTGGCAGATCAGCCTGGAAGTAGGCTGAAAGTGAGGATCCCAGGTCCTGGGTCCTCCAGAGAATGACTCCCATTCCTGTTCCACTGGGCAGTCTGCTTAAGCCCACTTCAGGATTTTGGCAAGACAGGCTCTCTCAAAATGGTACTTAAATGGCCCAGGGCCTATGCAGTCCCTAATTCTCTCTAGGAACTCTCTCCAGCCGGAGGGTCCAAGGAGGCCAAGCTTGGACATCCTCTCCAGGCTTCCCCCGCACCCTGCCTGCCCCATTCCTGGAAGCTGAGCTGATGCCCTCCTGTCAGGAAGTCAGCCCTGAGGGATCAGGACAGAAAGGGGGCAGAGGCTGGTTCAGGAGGCTAGAGGTCTCTGGGAGGGCTTGGACCCCTGTGCTCTTTAAAGATCCTGTCCCAGTTCTGGGGCCCCTGGGGGGAGCCCCTCTGATTTCTGCACCACTGATTCTTTCTCTCCACAGTGTGAACTGGCAGAGGCTGGCATGGGGGGGAGAAGGCTTCTTCCTCAGTGCCCGGCACTCCTGAGAGGCCCACCCCACCCCACTTTCTGAGCCTGTTTTCCCACCAAGATGGCCCTCTCTGAGAAGGGTGGTGGGAGGGGCCTTGCCAGGTCTGGGAACCCAGATGTCCAATCCCCACAGCCTCAGGTTGCTGTCCTGGTCCCAGCCCCACAAGGGGTCCTTAGGGGCCCAGTTCCATCGATCCCCCTTCAACCATCCATCTCAGCTGGCGCTCCGTCCCTGGGGAAGGTGTGGGGGCAGCTAATGGACTTGGCACAGCCAGGAGGTAATTAACAGGGAGGGGGCAGGGGCCACAGGGGGCTGGGGGCACCGTTAATGACAATGGAATCCAACAGCCATGGGGAGGGGTGCTGCGTGCGTGTGTGTCTGGGTTGCGTGTGGTAGGCCAGGCTGCCTGTGAATGGGCGCATCTTCGTGTTGCTCAGTAAAGGGGAGGGACTAGGGGGCTTTCAGGCCACAGGCTGATGATGTGGGGGCAGCTCCCTCCTCGCCCCCAGCACCGGGGCCCTGGGTACTAGTTGCCTGAAGGGATTGGCATGGCAGCTTCAGCTCCTGTTTCCAGAAGGCTGAAAGCTCTCAGTTCCCTCTCCCAAACTCTCCAGGAATTTTCCCAGAACCCCTCACTCACCTGCCCAGTTCTCCTAGCAATACCTGTGACTGCAGTTCAGGAGCCTCTGACACCCCACTGCTCTTGACTTAGGAATGCCCCCTATGCCCGGCAGGTCCCTTCTGCTATCTGAACTGCCACCCTCTGCTTCACTGATGACCCCCTCCTGCTCAGGATGGAGTAACCCTCAGCACTCCCATGGCTCTGTGGAGCCTACCAGTCTGGGGCTATCCCTCCTTTCTTCTGGAAAGAGGTTCAAAGGCCAGAGGCAGCGAGTAAGGGAGTGTGGCTGAGAGCAAAACCCCTGAGCCCCTGAGTCTGTCTGGAACTCTCAGATCCCCCTGCTCCTTCCTCCTGTGACTGTGCGGCACTGCTCTGGCCCTCCGCTCTCTTCCTCCGTCAGTCTGTCTGTTTGTGTGTCTCTATCTCCTTCCCTCTCTCCTTCTTTCTCTGTCAGCCTGTCTGTCTTTACATCCACTCCTGCGGTCTCTTCCCAGGCTCCCTACTTGTGGACCCTGCCCCTCTCTCTTTGCCTTTGTCCCTGGGCTCACCTGTTGGATCTGATCCCCCAAACTCCTCCCTCCCTCACTCCCTCGCCATGTTCCCATGCCATCTCTCACAGGGGTGGTGAGCAGGAGAAGAGAGTTGCCTGTGAACTTGGCCCTTAGGGACCAGGACAGGACACCCTGCTCCATCAGTCAGCCTCTGCCCTGGGTCAGACTTCCATTAGCAGTAACCAGCCTGGACAGGAGGCAGACACACCGCTGGGCTAGGCCTAGAGGTGATAAGACCCAGATTGAATCACGGGGTTGGGGGGGCACCCAGGGACAAGAGACAGTCACCATTAGCCCTGAGGAGCTGTGGAGCATGCATTATTGCAGTGGTCAGCAGGTGATTGGAAGTGATGAGGCTGGGAGTGGGGAATCTGCTTCTCCCTGGCTCAGTGCAAGCTTTTGGGGTGGGAAAAATGGAAGCAGGGCTCAGTCCCCTGACACAGTGGGCTAGGGGACCTGAGTGAGCCAGAAGGCTCGGACCACTCAGTTAAGGTCAGTGGGATTCCTGGAGTCAGAGAGGAAGGGAGACCCCACCAATTCCCTTGGGCAGAATGGAACAGGGAGATGGCTCTGTCTTTAGGGAATAGCAATCTTGCAGAGTCCCTGACCTCCAAGTGCCATTCTCAAAATATTTAGAGCCAAGAAGAGTGACAAAGGGAAGCAATGGGCAGCGGGGGTCCTGCTCGGTTTACCAGTCCTGAACATGCACACGGACACACGCACCCCCCCCCTCTCTCTTCTATTTGTTTGACTCTGTCCTGGGCCACAGCAACACAAGGAAAACTCAACCCACCACTGCCTCCAACCTGTCCACCAGGACGTCTGACTTCTATCCCTCCCACTGCACCCCTGGGCCTTCAGAATGTGAAGCAGAGGCTGACAGTCAAGGTCTGCAGGTCTGGGGGACTGATCTGAGGTTGCCTCACCACCAGGTGGACCTCAGTCATGAGGCGGGGCAGGCAGCTGAGGGGAACTAGAGTGAGGGAAGATCCCAGAGCCAAACCCCTACCTGAGTCCCAGTGCCCCTCTCCCAGAGCGACGTCATCCCAAGAATTGGCAAGAGACACAGCCAAGGGATAATAAATATAATTGTTATGACGGAACCCTGCCTTGAGAAGCAGAACGCCCTGTTCCCAGCCCCGACCTGGCCCCCTCCCACATGCTGAGGGCGAGTGAGATGCTTGGAGATCACCCCGGGGCTGCTAGAGGCTCGGGTGGCTGTGGCAGGCCCCGTATGTGACTGCCCCAGCCCCTGGACCGGCCCCTAGCCCAGGACGTCCAGGTAGACGGGAGGCGCCTGGGCCAGGGCTTGCAGCCGGGCATGCACATCCTTGATGCCGTGGCGGTGCTGTGGCTCCCGCTGCCAGCAGCCGCGCATGATGGCATAGACCTCTGGGGGGCAGGCACGCGGCCGCTCCAGCTCCCGACCCTGAGTGATGCACTCGATCGCCTGGAGCCACCAGAGACAGAGGAGAGGAAATGCGAGGTGGGGACAGGAGCACAAGGCCAGCCCTGCCCCGCCGAGGCTCCCACCACACCGTCCATGTCTGCACCCGTTGGCTCCTGATGCGCTAAGGGCACACAGTGAACCCCAAGATTCCTGCCCAGGCACTGCAAAGTGGGGCTCTGGGAAGCCTGGGGGGGATTGCTTCCAGAAGGCTGGAATCAGACCCAAAGAAGACTTGCCAGGTAGGCGGAGGAAGGAGAGGGCCTGAGGTATTTGACAAGACCACCAGCTTAATGTTGGAGGCCGAAAGGAGGAGGGGAAGGGTCCCCTGGCTCTCAGCCCCAGAGGGGGGAAAAAAAAAAGAAAATCAAGCAGAATTGCAGTTAAAGCACTTAAAAGAGGCTGCATTTGAAAGTAAAAGGCAACCCTCACTAACACTGCATGGGGAACCTAGGTCCTCTGACAAGAAACTGCAGCAAGAAAGATCAAAGTTAGACTCCAGAAAGAACTGCTAGAACAGCTGAGAAATCCAAAGGAGAGATGGTAATGGGGAGATGGTTGAAGGGGCCTGGAGCCTCTTCCCTACTTTCCCCTCCTCCGCATTAGAGGACTTGGGTTATGGGCAGCATTAATTCCATTCCTTCTCTCAGTGCTTGAGAAAATTAAAATCTATAACCCTCTCCCCCACCCCACCGGCCTCCAGGGAGCAGACTGCATTAGGAGGAGAAATGGAAACTGACAGCTGTGAGCCAAGGAGGGGGCGGGAGCAGCTCTGGGAGACTGAACACCTGGGGCCTACTCTGGCTGTGGCTAGCCTGGAGGACTGGGGGAGGAGGCAGGACTGTCCTTCTGAGAATCTAACCTCCAGTCTTCCTGCTGCAGGGTCAGGTCCTCTTACTCATGCCTTTCCCTTCCACCCTGTTAATGCCCACTACAAAATCCAGCTAAAAATCAGGGTCCAGGCTCTATTTAGAATGTTCGGTGATTCCTCTAGGAACCAGCTGGACCCAAACTCTGGAGGGTAAGAGGAGGAAGGACTATAAGAGGATGGATCTGGGCTGGACGGAGGGAGCAGTACCTGCAGGATGCTGGCAGTGGCAGAGGGGCAGGAGGGCCAAGTTCCCTGAAAATGGGATTCGAAGGGAAGGGAGTGACGGGGAGCGGGGCTGACCTCGGTGTTGGACAGCTGGTACCAGGGCTGCTTGCCGTAGGTGAAGATCTCCCAGAGCACCACCCCGAAGCTCCACACGTCGCTCTCCGTAGTGAACTTGCGGTAGAGGATGCTCTCGGGCGGCATCCAGCGGATGGGCAGCATGGTACGGCCTCCCACCTGCCGGCGAGCGGGTGCAGCGTTACCTCTAGGGGGCGCCGGCCAGGCCAGCCCGGCCCTGTCGGTCATTAAAGACAAACACAGGGCCCCTGCGCCGTGACGCTCGCCTGTAATCCCAGCGGCTCGGAAGGCTGAGGCAGGAGGATGGCGAGTACAAAGCCAGCCTCAGCAATTTAGCGAGGCGCTAAGCAACTCAGTGAGACCCTGTCTCTAAAGAAAATACAAAATAGGGCTGGGGATGTGGCTCCGTAGTTGAGCGTTCCTGAGTTCAATCTCCGGTACCCGTCCCCCGCCAAAAAAATAAAAAGCAAATTCAGGGGTCTAGGGGCCAAGGCTAAAAGGGAAAACCAATGGTGCTGGTTCCGACCCCCAGGATAGCGGAGGAGCCAGTCTCTCCTCCACTGGGGGCCAAGGAGGTAGGAGGGGATCAAAAATCAAAGCCGGAGTCCCAGACTCCAACAGGAGGAAGGGGCGGGCGGGTGGCCAGGACAGGGTCTTGGTGGGCTTTGGATCCCAGGGTGTGGGTTTGGATGCTGCAAGAAGGCTTGGGGGTGAAAGGCTCTTACTCGGTAATAGTCAGTGCTGTAGATATCCCTGCTCATGCCGAAATCCCCGATCTTGACCACTAGTCCCTGACCCACCAGACAGTTGCGTGTGGCCAGGTCCCGGTGCACAAAATGCAAACTGGCCAGGTACACCATCCCTGCAGCCACCTGGCTAGCGATGGCCAGCAGCTGCCCAAGGCCCAGGGGACCTGGAGCCACATCCTCTCCGCCAGCAAGCAGCTTAGCATCAGGCCCATGAGACCTGTGAAAGAGAGAGGAGAAGGGACCAGCTGGGACACAATCCTCAGGGAGTCTGGGAATTGGGATTCCCCCAGAGCTGGGTGTGTGTGTGTGGGGGGGGGGACAGACCTGTAGAAAGGGAAGAACAAGGAAGCAGCTGGTTGGAGGCATTGAAATGGGGGGGGTTGTGAATAGGTGTTCCCACCCCATGGCTTCTCCCAAAAGAGCCCCACGTTCCCACATCCAGGCCTTCCTCTCAGGAAGCCCCCATGAGCTCCAGCTCCAGCATCCAGCTGCCCACAGGCCCCTACCTCTCTTGCCATGGGCACTTTGGTCTCAGCCCTTGCCAAGCTAAGCTCCATCTTTTTCCCACAAGCCTGCCCCTGCCTAATGGAAGGTGCCTCCTTCTCCCAGGCTCTGGGCTTGACACCTGGGAGTCCTCCTTGATCCTCCTGCCCTCAGGGTCCAGCTATTCCCATGGGCTTTTCCATCCTTCTAAAGGTTTCCAGGATGCCGTTCACCTCATCCTCTTCCTTAATCCAGGTCAATCGTGGTCACTCCTCTCCATTCCCCAACATCCCTCTGAAACCTTCACCTCAGCTGCCTGCCTTGCCAGCAATGCCCTTCCCTACTGGCCACCTTTCTTCCTCCATCATGAATCCCAGGTATTTTTAAGCCTCTCTAAAGAGGTGAGCACCAGAGACCAGGTCTCAGCACTGCAGTGTGTGGGCCACTTGATGGGCAGCAGGGGAGGGAAAGAAGTCAGAGAAAGCTTCCTGGAGAGAAGGACATCTAAACTGACAGCCAAGTCCTGAGGAAGACAAAGGGGTGGCCATTCAAAGGAGGCCAAGACAGGCAAGGATGAAGTGACTGGGAGGAAGGTCCAGGGAGCCAGACAAAGGAACTGGACACAGGAAAGCCCCGAGGGGAGAAGGAGCAGATGGCCCTCCTAGGGGAAGTCTTCCAGACTCATCGAGGAGTGTTCAGAGGCCTCCTTTGATTCTCCCAGTTTCAGGCAGCATTTGAAGCTGTTCCCACTGCCTAGGCCCCACTTGGTGGCATTTCCCCTGGCCTGCACCCCCTGAGACCAGTGCTGTGCCTGCACCTGGTCTAGTGAGCAAGAAGATGGACTCATCCTGGGCCTTCTCTGGACCCTGGCTCTTCTCAGCTGCTCCAGCTGCTTCCTCACCCTCTGGGCCGGCTGCACCTCCCACTGCTCTGATCTTCCAGTGGCCCCCCCAGTCCACAGGGTGAGCTCAGACTCAGCCTCCCCCCACTGAGCTGCGCAGCCTGACTTCGTGGATGACCCATGGTCCCCAGGGGATGCTTGAGCACCAAATCACAACCATCAGCTGGACAGTCACCCAGCCCTTTCTCATCCAGAGCTAGAACTCTGCCAGCCCCGGTGGGGACAGTGAGGTCAGAGAGAGCCTTGGCAAAGGCTCAAAGAATAGGGGCAGCTGATTACACACCCTGACCGCTACCTCACTAACCCTGCCCCATCCTCCTTGGGCCCAAGTTCATGGGAGAAGGACTCAACTTCTTGATGTCCTCCAGGACATGTGATCATCACAGCCAGGAGTTAGGAGCAGGGTTCTGCTTGGGGTCTCTACCAACTGTGCCTTCCAGATCCTTCCTGGCAGCCTCTTCAGTTCAACAGACAGCAGGGGCACACTTATAGCGAAGGGACAACAGGGGCTCAGAGCCAGGGGACTGGGGCCAGCACCACAGCCAGGTGCCCGTACCGGAGGAAGCGGTTGAGGTCCCCATGCCGCATATACTCAAAGACCATGAGCAGCGGGCGGCCCTCGGTGCAGACGCCGAAGAAGCGCACGATGTGCTGGTGCTGCAGCATGGTCAGCAGCTCGGCCTCCCGCTGGAAGTCCTGCCGAGCGCTCTCGGACACCTCTTTCAACGCCTGCAATCAGGAGTGGAGATGGCACTGCGGGGGCCCTCAGCTCCCTACACCCAGGGCAGCCCACCCAACCGTCAGTCTTGAGCCATGTCAGACCCAGACATCCCACCCCCAGCCAGAACACCCTGTCCTGATGCTCCTCCGGGAGGTGGGACCCAGGCCAGCAGTTCCCCATGGACAGGGTCTCACCTTGACAGCCACCAGCATCTTGTCCTGCTCAGGCAGCAGGTTGTGGCACTCGGCCAGGAAGACCTTCCCAAAGGCACCCTCGCCCAGCTCCCACTTGAGCACAATGTCCCGGCGCTTGATGTGGTGGACACCTAGGAAGGAAGGGCTTGCAGGATCAGGTGGGAGCCGCAGGTGTGGGCGGGATGGTAGTGAGGGCAGGACAGCCTAGCAGGGCAATGTGCTGCACAAGCCTGCCCGGCCAAGGGGTGGACGGGACTGACATCAGCCTTTACTTCTTCACCATCCCTGCCATAGTGTGGGACAGCTTCTGCCCACAGGGTGTGGGAGCTGTGGCCCTGGGCTGTGGCCAGGAGGCAGGCTGATCCCAGACTAAGGAAGACTCACTGCAGCTGGGGTAGGAATGGGCACGGGGAGGTGAAGGCACAGATTGGTCAGGCCTGGGGCAGGCACGGGCACTGGCCCAGAGGCTTCTAGACACACATACACATACTCGCCCTTGACCCCGCACGACCCCTTACAGGCATCACTGAAGTATTGTGGATTCTCAATGATGTGGCCTTGGAGCCCGGAGCCTTTGCCCTCAGTAGGGGAAAGAGAGCTGCCACCCAATGTCATGAAATGCAGAGACATGGCCAGCCCATCCTCTGGAGCCAGCACAGCAGGGCCTGGAGAAGAGACACTGTCGCATGGAAGGGGTCCCAGCCTGGCCCTCATAACTTGAGTACCAGACCACCCCATCCCATAAATTGCAGGGGGAGGGAAGGAGGGACAGGGAGCAAGACAGCAGGTGGTGGGGGAAGGGGAGGCACCAGGGCCTCTCTCTCTGTCTGGCTCCTATCCAGCCCAGGCCTCATGGGTACCAAAGAACTCCCCTGCTGCTCCCCTCACTGAGCCCAGACCTCCCAGACCCACTTAGTATTTGACTACAGTCCAGCCACCAATTAGCAGCTGCTACCTCTGAAGCCGCCCCGGCACCAGCCAACGACACGCACACACTGGAGCCCCACAGCCAGGCCGTCCTCTGTGCTTCACACACACACCCTAAAGCTCCACACATGCCACCCCGCGCCTCTCAACAGAGAGTCAGGAAGAGCCAGTAGGAAATAAAGCCAGTAGGATAGACAGACAGACAAAGACAGCCCTCTGCAGCTTTCCCACTCACGGTTGATCCCAAACTTGTTTCTCCGTCCGCATTTGTTGAGTACAAGGAGCAGCGCAGAAAGGAAGAGGCAGGCAAAGACGGCCAGGCCCACGGCCACGGAAACCTGGGGGCGGGGTTCATCCAGAGGCTCCTCCGGCACCCTCAGAGCTCCCCACAGCAAACCGTTTCTCCATCCTGCCTAGGTGCCCAGAGCCAGGCCCCCAGACCTGTTCCCGCTCCTGTGGGGACCCTGGCCTGGCTGTGGGAGTTGCTGACAAGAGCTCCCTGCTCTGCCCAGAAATGACACGCAGACAGCCTCTAGCCCAGCCTCCCAACCCCAAACCCTGCCCAAGCTCCCACTTCCCATGCTCACCCCAAAAGGCGTCTCGTCCTTCTTCTCCACTGGGTCTCTAGAGGTGCTGTTAGTGTCTAGGGGAACACAGGGCAGGAAGGCGGGCCTTGGCACATGCTGTGTGTCCTCCAAAAACCCCCACCCCAGCCCCAGCTGGCCTCTCAGGGATTAGGTACCCTCTACCCCAGCCTCAGCTCCAGGGAGCAGACACAAGCTGCTTTCCAATCTGGGCTACTCACCCACTGGGGAGAAGGAGACTGCAGCAGGAGGGAGGAGAGAAAGCAGTCAGGTCAAGGAAGACAGGTCTGGGACTCATTCCTTCCTGGGGCAGGGATGGGAGGGGACGGGGCTGCTGGGCCTCAGGGAGAAGGTGCACATGGCCCACTTCCAGTGAGCTCTGGATGCCCTGGTGCATGCTTCTCTCTCCAGCCAGTCTGAATGGATGGGATAGCTCAGGGGTTCAGAAGTCCTGGCTTGGGGCTAGAAGGCCAGCCCAGAGCTGGACACCAGCTCCTTTCTGTCCAGGACCAGGCACTCCAACTTCTGGGCCAGGGATCATAGCAGGAAGGGGGCCAATCCTCCCTAGACACCTGGATGCCCACCCCAGTTGGAGCCCAGAGTGGGGGCAAGGTTCAGGGTGGTTCTCACACCAGGGATGGGGTCCTCAGGGTTGAACTCGAAGGGGTTGTCCATGAAGGCAGCCATGACATAGTCGGCAGCCTGGCCATAGGGATTGGTGGCCAGCAGAGTGTAGTTGCCATTATTGACGTGGGTGGGCTGGTTGAGGCGAAGGCAGCCATGCCTCATGGTCTCATTGGCCAATGCCGGCTCCAGGAACTCGGTGAAGATGAAGCTGGTCTCATTGAGCACGGAGCCATTGAAGAGCCAGCGCAGGGAGGGTGCCGGCTGCCCGTCCACGGAGAAGGGGATGCACCAGTGATGGAGCTCCACCGCTGAGTCCAGCTGCACGCTGGCTGGGACTGCGGGTCAGAGAGCAACGGAGAATCAGCGGACAGTTGGAGGGAGGCTTTGTGGACCCGACAAGGTCAAGGGCAATGGGAGAGAGGCAGAACTCAGATGGGGAGGCTCAGGAAAAGGAGATAAGAAGGTCCTAAGATATTCACAGGAGTGACGGACGTTTGGAAGAAAGTTGACAGTGAATCTTAAATAAATCTGGCGCCAGCATACAAAATCCAGAGGCTCAAAGAACTTCAGCAGCAGCCCAAAATAAATAACAGCCTAGAGAAGCATGACGCCATCAGCTTGTGGCAATTTTTCTTTTTCTCTCTTTTTTGTGCATAGCACTGGGGATTGAATCCAGGGGCACTTAACCTCTGAGCTATATCCCCAGACCTATTTAAAAAAATTTTTAAATTGTAAGACAGAATCTCAGTAAGTTGCCCAGGTTGGCCTCAAACTTAAAATCCTTCTGCCTCAACCTCCCAAGTAGCTGGGATGGGGCCACCATGCCTGGCCAAAAAAGATCTTGAAAAAAATCAGGATGGGTACAGGGAAGGATGGGGTTGGTGCTGGGGAGAGAAAGGGGGGTCTTCAGAAGTGCCAGTAAGGTTAATTAATGTTTAAAGTATGTGTATTTTATGCACATCCCTATATATCTTTCACCTTAAAAGAAAAAAGGTGCCGGGCGCAGTGGCACGTGCCTGTAATCCCAGTAGCTTGGGAAGCTAAGTCAGGAGGATTGCCAGTTCAAAGCCAGCCTCAGCAACTCAGCGAGACCCTGCTTCTAAATAAAATATTAAAAAAGGGCCAGAGATGTGGGTCAGTGGTTAAGCACCCCTGGGTTCAATCCCTGGTATCAAAAAAAAAAAAAAATAGTGATATGAAGTAGGAGATTTAAGATAATTTGTTGGGAGATTTAGAGAAAGTAGGTAACGTGCCTAAAGAGGAACTCAGGTGAGGAAGATCCCTCTTTTAAAACTAGGGTGCAGCTTTCCAGTTTTGGTGACTTGGGGTTCCTTTCACTGAAGGTCCAAGCCCTAACTTGTTCTACCCACAAAATTCAGTTTGCAGCAAGTGTTGACCCAAGCTGGAAATTCAATGCAAGACTAGCAGTCTTGGCACCAATTTTAAAGTGGCCATTCCAAATCTAGAATAAAATCCTAAATGAAAAAGAAAATATAAAATAATGAAGCTAGGGTTCGGGGCAAAGGCCTTGGAAGGGCTGGAATGGAGAAGCACTTGGAGCAGAGGGAAGTCGGGCAGCTGGCGTGGAAAGCCTCAGGTACAAGCCTTGGGCAGGGGGCCAGAAAGAAATCCATCTCCATCCCTCTGGCCTTGATCAGCCCCTAGGACTTCCCCTGAAGGATCAGGTTTTCATGGGAATCTGGAAACAGCTGGGAAGGAGCAGCTGTGGAGACACACCCCATCCTTCCCTCAATCCCCCCTCATCCTCTTTTCAGGGAAGAAGAGTCGAGTGGGGGTAGGTGCAGAGGCAGTCACGGGGACTCACAGGAGACATTGACCTGGACAGAGACCTCAGCCCGGCCCACGTCATTCTCTGCCCAGCACGTCACATTCTTCCTGTTCAGGTCACTGGTGACATGGGCGAGGGTCAGCCCCAGGGACGGCAGATCCCCAGATTTCTGGATCAGGGAAAAGGGGGAAATCAGGAAGGCTTCAGCTGCAGGGGGTTGGAGCAGATGTCTTTTGGGGGTCCAGATGGAAAGGAGAGGAGGCTACTGGGAAGGGAAGGAAGAGAGGGGTGCGAGAGGACATGACAGGGAATGGCCTCCTCCTTTCTAACTTGTTCACAGACTGTCTCCTAGATCACTTAGTGATCTGAGAAATGTAAAGCTTGACCAATAATGCCTAAATGGGCACAAAATGCTCCAAGCCAAAACTAAAGTGACCATCAGAGCAGCTAGACAGATGCCATGAATCCCAAGCACCACATTCATTCGGAGCTCACTAGGGAACCAAGTAGAACCTGGGTACCGAGTGACATTTGTTGTACACACAGTTCTAACAGACTCAGCCTCAGGCGCAGGAAGGTCAGTACTGATAGCAGGTGGAGGTTAGAAAGCGAGGCAGCGCTTCCCTCCTTTGGCGGGTGAAGACAGTGAGTGAGGTTAGAGAGGACAAGTGACTTGATTCTGAATTATTGTCTAAAGACTGAATCAGAGGCAGGCGTGGTGGCGCATGCCTGTATCCCAGCAGCTCAAGAGGCTAAATCAGGAGGATCATGAGTTCAAAGCCAGCCTCAGCAACTCAGCAAGGCCCCAAGCAACTCAGTAAGACCCTGTCTCTAAATAAAATATTTAAAAAGGGGTGGGGAAGTATCTCAGTGGTTAATTGACCCTGGGTTTAATCACTCGTACAAAAAAAGAGAGAGAGAGATTGAATCAGAGCCAGGCACAGGAAAGTTTGAGGCAGGAAGATCACAAGATCAAGGCCAGCCTTGCAACCTAGCAAGAGTCTGTCTCAAAACAAAATAGAACAAAATAATTTTAAGGAATTGGGGGTGAAACTCAGTGGTAAAGCACCCTAGGTTCAATTCTCAGTGCAAAAAAAATTTGAATCAGGTTCAAATTCTCTTCCTAAGAAACCATAGCCATCTCGTGTCATGTGTAAATTCTGTGACCTAAACAGAAGACAATTCTTCCTCTTGCTGAACTATGGGGTTTTATGTTTGTTCTGTGAACTGAAAAGGTGGATAAAACATCTCTCGATGTTTTAAAAGCTATTTTCAGAGACTGATGAAAATCAGTGAGGTGGTAGACAAATCTCGTCGGGAAATTTCACAAATGTGGACTCCCTTGAGCACGTGCAAGAGGAGGTGGGGCCCTCCCTGGGCTTCCACTGGAATACGTGAGTGCCGCGATTCCAGAGGAGTACCCAATCTTTTGTGCTAGCTGGGTTGCCCACCTCCTGGAAGCCCTGCCCTCCCTACCTCTTTCCCCCTCCGTGTAACCCCATTAAGGTGTGACCTTTCAATAGGAAGTCTTTAGGAAACACAGGTGTTAGCAAACATGTAAATTCCCCAAAAAGGAAGCAAAAACCTGGATTTCCGCAAAGCAGATAGCTGATGTAAGGTGTTGGCACACATAGACACGGCCAAACCCTTGCCTCTCTGCCTTCTCCCCTGCTGCTTGCTCCTTGCACAGTGCCTGGGATCCCTGCTCAGGGGTCCAGAGTCCCTCTTGTGTATGTTCCAGGGGCTTCCAGCATTACTGGAAGGACTCCTCTCCCAAAGCAAGACCCTCCAAACTGAACATCACAGCCTCAGTCCCGTGGGCCCACACCCCTGGTCCCTGTGAGTTTACCTCTGCCACACAGATGGGGCAACCTCACGGGTGGGCACAACCTACTGTCAGAGCCGTGTAAACAAGGCCTCCTGAGTCTGCCATGGCTCTTCTCAGCTGCCTGTGCAAGGCCTGGGAGCGTGCCCAGAGACATATCTGAATAACGAAAAGAGGCCAGAGAATGCCCAGGGGCGGACAGAACATCAGAAGGCCATCATGTCCAGGTCCTCAGTGTACAGATAAGAAAATGAAAGTGCAGGCAGATTATGGGATTTTTCTGAAAGACACTCTAAGAAGTAATTAGTGAAAGAGCTGGAAACAGACCTGTGTCTCCTTTACTAATGCGCTCCACACACACTCAAGACGGATGCTTCCAGCATCTCCATGAGGAGACTCCAAAGACCCCCAAAGAGTGTGCAGGACCAAAGACATAGCACACACATGGATGTGCACCTACACGCGCACACCAGGCCACAGTCGCCTTAGCTAGAGAGACAGTGAATGAGGGGACAGTCTGTGTTGGGTCCCTCTGAGCTCCAACATATGAGCTCTGAGCCCCTCCTTCAGCCAGCACTGTTCCCAGGGAGGAGCTCTACGTTCTGTTGGGTCCAGTAGAGTTTGGGATCCCTGCTGGGCCAGCATCTGCCCTGAGGTATTCTCCCTCTCCCTCTCTCTCTCTCTCTCTCTCTCTCTCTGAGGATTAAATCCAGGGGTGCTTAACTACTGAGCTACATCCCTAGTCCTTATTATTTTTCATTTTGAGACAGGGTCTAACTAAGTTGCTGAAGATCTCATTAAGTTGCTGAGGCTGGCCTCGAACTTGGGATCCTCCTGCTTCAGCCTCCCAAGTCACTGGGATGAAGGTGAGGGGTCCCGCCCTGCAGTTGTCCTGCAGTGCCCTGGGCTGCCCCACAGTGCTAGCCTGCCATCTTTGTCTAAACCATCTCTGCCGTCCCTCACCTTCTGTGCTGCTTATCCGCCTCCCTGTCTCTCTCCCTGTCTTCATTCCCTGTGCCCTGCTGGGGGCCTTTCCTGGACAGCGGGGAGAAGGTGGAGGGTTTCTCACCGTCACTGTGGCTGACCCCTCCAGCTCCGTGAGGATCCAGCCAGCCTGCTGCAGGCTCTGCCCCTCCACGTGGCACTGCAGCGACACATTTTCCCCGACTTCCACTGAGGCATTGGACAGCTGGACCTTCAGCGTAGGCACACCTGGCCACCCAGGATGCCCAGGGGGCATTAGAGCTGGGTGTGGCCTGGGAACCCCATCCCGGGCATGTTTTCTCCCTCACCTGGAGCCCAGGCAACGCCCCCAACCTTCATCTTCCACCCTTGCCAATGCTGGTCCCCTGAGGCATTGTCCAGCAACCACCCCCAACTTCAGGCAGGTGGCCCTCTTTCCCCACACCTGGCAGGACCTCCAGCACCTACCACAGCTGGTGTTGTGACTGAGGGCCAGGGGCTGCTCCCTGGGTCTGGAGCACTGCAGCCTCTGCACGCGCACACCACCCAGCCCCTCTTCCTCCCAGCGCTGCAGCCAGTGCAGGGCACAGGAGCAGCGCAGCGGGTTCCCCAACAGGACCCTGGCACACAGGGGGACACCAAGAGTCAGGATGGGGGCAGCATGGGGCCTCAGGAGCCACAGGAAATGAGTTAGACAACAAGAAGGAGGATCTGGAGGTGAAGGAGTGGGGTGCAGGACGGCTCTTGTCATGACCCAGTAAAAGAAAGAAAGCCTACTTGGGAGGCTGAGGCAGGAGGATTGCCAGTTGGAGACCAGCCTTGGCAACTTAGACTCTATCTCAAAATGAAAAATAAAAAGGGCCGAGGATGTAACACAATGGTGGAGCACCCCTGGTTCATTTTCAGTCACTAGTACCAAAAATAAAAAATAAAAACAAAAAGGAAAGGAAAGGAAGAAAGAAAGAAAGAAAGAAAGAAAGAAAGAAAGAAAGAAAGAAAGAAAGAAAGAAAGAAAGAAAGTTAGTTAGTTAGTTGAAGACTACGTGGGTTCCCTTAATCTGGGCTCCAAGGGTGACAAGCCAGACAAGGGTCTCAGCATGGTGACAAGGAAGGAAGGGCATGGCTTCCTGAAGGGACCCAGAGGCCTCACATGCCCACCAAGTACCATGGACCAGTGCCACCTCACTCAGCAGGCATGGTGTGCTGGGCATGTGGCAGGTGTGCCTGTGATCTGCTCAGCACGGCCCAAGAATCCACCCCCAGCCTCCTGGGCACTCGCAGAACCTCTCCTCCAGGCCAGCCCCCCCCCCCCCCCCGCATTAAGTAACCCCTTCCACAGTCAGTCCTCCCTGGGGGGCGGGGTCAGGGGGCGGGTCCAGACATGCACCCGCCCCACTCAGCTTACAAACACAAGGCCCAAAGAGACACCCCCACGTGCACCCCCAACCCCACTCCCAACCTTTCCTGGAAGACACGGTGACACCATCACACGGAGACACAAGCGCACCGTGGACCCACACATCACACACCCTGCGCCCTTGCCCGGGGAGCCCCCACACTCACAGTTCCTGTAAGGAGAGGCCCTGCACGGTTTTCCAGGAGAGAGACTCCAGGGCATTGAAGGAGAGATTCCTGCAGGAGTTGACAGGGTGAGACAGACCCCAGACCCCGTGAGCCACGACCTCACTGTGACCCAGTGTGAGGGAGG
This sequence comes from Glaucomys volans, assembly GCA_020662805.1. Taxonomy (NCBI): domain Eukaryota; kingdom Metazoa; phylum Chordata; class Mammalia; order Rodentia; family Sciuridae; genus Glaucomys; species Glaucomys volans. Next base: position 23,250 of record JAJEJO010045163.1, read on the forward strand.
AGGCCAGGAGGAAGTTGACGTCGGGATCCCCCTCCCCTCCCCAGGCAGCTAGAAGGAGCCCAGGGAGTGTGTGTGACCGCGTGAGGGGGATGGTCAGGGCAGGTAAGGCTTTCTGAGTCCGGTTCTCTGCCTGGGACAACAAGGGTTAACCCCACTTAACCCCCTCCCCAGACTCCAGGGGAGGGGATCTGAGGGAACAGCCGTTCCCCCTCCCCCACCTTGGGCCGCAGCTGGCAAAGTGCTGAGGCCACAGCTGGGGGAAGGGACTCCATCTGTACTCCCCCACAGCAGAGGGGCCGGAGAACCCAGGCTCCCACACTCCTTTGCCCCCTGCTGGCTGGAGGACAAGGACCTCAAAGTACTTCCTTAGGTCCCGTCCCCCTCCTCCTTCCTGTTCCTCCCCAGGGACTAAGGAAAAGACCCCAAGGCTGAAGCTCCCTAGCTATAGAGATGAAGAAAGTGAGCCTGGCGGGGGGCCTGGTCCAGGCCACGCAGGACATTGGTTCAGAACCCCCATGCTCTGTGCCTGCTGCTCCTGGGGAACTCTTTTTTGAGGGGCCTACCCTGAGGGTTCTCCTTCATCCTAGAATTTGTGGGGGCTGGGTTGGAGAGGCACTGTCACACAGGACCAGAACCATTACTACTCTGGAGACAGAAAGAACTGGGTGTGAGTCCTATCCTGCAAAGTAGCTGTGTGACCTCAGCCCAGAAATTTAGCCCCTCTGATTCTCAGAATCCTCATCTATCTCTGTCCCCAGGTTGATTAAGGATTCATTGACATAAGAATTGTGAAATGACCGGGCGCGGTGACGCACGCCTGTAATCCCAGCACTTGGGAGGCTGAGGCAGGAGGATCGAGAGTTCAAAGCCAGCCTCAGCAACTTAGCAAGGCCCTAAGCAACTCAGTGAGACCCTGTCTCTAAATAAAATACAAAATAGGGCTGGGGATGTGGCTCAGTGGCCAAGTGCCCCTGGGTTCAATCCCCAGTACAAAAAAAAAAAAAAAAAAGAATTGTGAAATGACATTGAGTACACATTTTTAACTGAGGTTAAAAAATCTCAGTACATAGTGAGTGACATGACATCACTTTTGTTGTGGTTGTTGTTGTTGTTGTCAATCACTGGATCCAACTGGGTCAGCGGCATGGTGGCACATGCCTGTGATCCCAGCAACTCAGGAGGCTGAGATAGGAGAATGGAAAGCTAGAGGCCAGCCTCAACAACTCAGTGAGACCCTGTCTCAGAATAAAAAATAAAAAGGATGTGGTTCACTGGTAGAGTGCCCCTGGGTTCAATTTCCAATACCAAAACAAAACAAAAAAATCCACTGGACTCAGCAGAATTTAGAGGACCCAGTACAACTCAGTCCCTGGTGAGGGAAAGGACTGAACTGCTACCCTCAGAAACTCAGGGAGGAGTTGCCAGGGACCCCGAGGGTCTCTTCTATCTACTTCATGACCCTCTACCCTCTACAGGAGAGGCAGCTGTGAATCCCAGGAACAGGGAGGGTGACAAGTGGAAGATCTGATTCCCGGCTCCCAGGTTAGTCCAGGGCTGGTGAGTACTTCCCCACCAGGAAGGCAGTAGAGATGGCCTGCTCCCTTCCACTGGTGTATAACTGAGCTCCAGGAAGACAGACTGGCAGGAACCTAAGAGAAGTGTCTCTGAAGAATGAAGCATGGAAGTGAGACAGCCAGAAGGACTTTCCACCAGTCCTGGGTGAGTCCGAGAAGTAGAGAAGATGCCCCAGGGGGATGGGAGACAGTTTCCCTGGCCAGGCTGGGGCCTTCCTCAGAAGAATTCCCTGAGGAGGGCCAAGCCCATTAGCAACCCAAGTCTGGGTGTCCTTTCCACCCCACTGCCCACCCAGGGCCACTCACAGGCGACTGAGCCGAGGAGTCAAATGGAAAGCATCTGGTGCCACAAAACGGAGCCCACTCTTCACGATGGTGCTGGGAAAGGTGCAGGAGGATCAGCCCTGGGTCCTCAGCTACTCTGCCCATCCCAGACCCTAAGGCTGAGCCCCACACCCCTCACTAGCTCCCTTACCCCAGCTACCTGGAGCCCTCAGACTCCTGAGCTTCCTGACTCTCCCATCCCTTCACCCTCAGACTCAAAGGTCCTTCCAGTCTCTTGGGACACTTGAACTCTCCCTGACCCTTGGGTCCCTGGCCCCATGCTGAGCCTGCCCCACACCCGCACTGCCCTCAGCCCCCTCACAGGTTTCGTAGCTGCCCCAGGCCCTGCAGGTCACCGAGCTCCAGGCTGTGTAGATGCTGCTGATTCTCCACGTAGCTGTGGGGAGAATGGACGGTTGTCACAGGGGCCAGGCCCAGACTTGGGTTCCCATGCCCACCACCCACCTCCCACACAATAACACGCATGCATGTGCATGCATGTGCACACGTATGCACCATTCACGCACAGAGCCACTTACACACACATACATGCACAGATATGAGCATACACACGCAGGCATACAGACGCTCGGAGACACACCTCCTCACAGGGGCACACACACAGGCATCCTCACAGCCTCACACAAATGCCCCTCCCATTCCTCTTGCACCATAAACACACCCAAGCATGCACACGAATACACACACAAGGTCATGAATTCATACAGAGATGCTCCTGCTCACGCAGTTCACACACGCGCACACCGATGCATGCTTTCACTCTCACATAGGAGCACACAGGCAGAGCTCACATATACCTCTCCCACACACGTGTGGGCATACGTGTGCATGGGCATACGTTCATAAACACACACCAGTTTGTTCTCAGCTTTGTGCTCTGCTTTGATGCCAGGCCCAAGCCTGGGGGGCTATGCTGAAACCCTTACTTCCTTCCACAAAGGGCCCAGGTTCATCATGGCCACTGCCCCACCCAGTACAGAGGAAGCCCTGTGGGCATACAAATGCGTGTTCCCAAACGAGCCTGCTCAGGAGCCACTCTCTGGACTCACTCACAACCTCATGCACACCCCACCCTCTCTGCCCCTCAAAGCCTCAGGCCCCTCCCCACACTCCTGCAGCAGCCCCTAGGCCCGCCCCCAATGCTTTCTTTCTCAGAGCAAGCAAGACGCCTAGAGGCTGTCAGCCAGGGACCCCTGGGCCCCTCCCTGTCCCGTGAGGGACCCAGGAAGGGGAAGAGGGGCAAGGAGAGGATGGAGTCATGGGGTGGGGAGGAGGGACTGGCTGGCTTACACAGCATAAGAAAGATGGGAAGTCTGAATGGGGGGTGGGAGGAAGGGAAGAAAAACAAAGAGTGAAACAGAGATAGAGAAAAGGAAACGGACAGGAAGAGACTGGCAGAGAGAGAGAGAGAGAGAAACAAGGAGAAAGATAAGGGAAGGGAGACAGAGAGATGGAGAGATAAGGACAGAGAGCCAGGGAAAGAAAGATGAGGGAGGAAAAGAAAGAAAGAAGAGCAAACAGGCATTCCGGGTGACAGCTGGTGGCTGGCTCTGCCCAGCCTCTGGATCTGGCATGCCAGAGAGTTCCTGAGAACTCAGTTGCCCTGCAGTGACATGTCCACACCCCCGCCCCACCCCCTGCCACTGCCACACGCACACCAGGGGCCCCTGACTCACCACCAGTTCTCAGAATTCTCCCCCTCTATCCTTGGACTCGCCTTAAATAAGCACTAAGTAAGGGAACCTAGACCAGCGTGAGTGACCCCTCCTCCTCTCCACAGCCAGCCTTGGCCCAAAGCACAGCCACACATCAGGTCCTCAGTCCCCTGAGGTCTGGGGAGTAGCATCTAGTGACTCCAAGGGAAGGCACTTCCCTGTTTTGCTCACCCCTCCCCAGCCCCTGCCCAGAGTGTTTTGAGCTGCAGGGACCCAGGGAGACAGTCAGCACGTGTGGCCAGGGACTGTGTGCAAGCTCTCAGCCAGAGTGTTCAAAGCTGCCTCGTTCATTTGGATTCATAATCAATCTGTCTATTTGAGTCCATTATCTCCTTGTTAGCTCCATGGGTGAGGGAGGAGGGAGGGGACTGTGCAGGAGGAGGTGGGGGTGATCTGACTATTGCCCCACCCAAGGGGACATCTCAGCTCACCACTCTGCATACCCCTGGCCTGTCCATTCCCTTCACCCCTGGGTTGAACTCACTTGGGACTTGGAAGAAATTGGAAAATGAGAGCACCCAAGTAGTCAGACTGAAGGCCTGGAGTGATGAATGGACAGGACTGGGGGTGACAGCCTGGATAGGTTTCCTATCATGCAGAAACCTAGGCTTAGACCAAGACAAGGCCATCTTCTGGTCTCCCTAGGGCCATTAGAGAGAGATATTGAGTACCTTCCCGTTAATTACCACAAGATGCCAGAGTAACTCAGTGCCAATTATTGCAGGCTGCTCAAGTAACTTCCAGACAGCAATAGCCCCCACCTCGGAATTCTTCTAGCCTCCAAGTCCAGACCACAGAAAGGGGATTTTCTAGCAGTTCCTTCCCTCTTCTAGAAGTCTCGCTGGCTCTACCAGCCACACAGAATACACCACCCTGTAATGCTTGAGTATCACTAGGGCAATTATCACAGCATACTTCCATAGGTCTCACCGGCTGCTAAAAAGTACTTGACTATTTTGCAACTGATTATTGCACAATGTCGGGAGACTAGAGAATGCTAGAGATTCCTCCCAGTTTGGGACCTGGAAGGTAGGAGAATCTCTCAGCAATAGCCCTGTCTCCCTAACCCAAACAGGGAGACAAGGGTGGAAAGGAAAATGGGAGGGGAGGAAGAGAAGCCAGGAAGGAGGATCCCATTTCTCACATCCAAATCAAGAGGTCCTGGGGGCGTTGGATGGTGGAAATGGGGAGAGGCTAGCTCACCCACCAACCCGTATTTTCTCACTACCTCCCACCAATTCCAGCTTTCCCAAGTCCAGGGTAAGAGGTGGGGTTGGCTGGTCACGACAAGGGGTGGCTTCCCCTAGGGAAGGGGAAAGACAGTATAGGTGCCACACTGAAGGGTTCTCTGCAGCTAACCTCCACCCTTCGTCGGAACAGCTTGGGTTCCTGGTGAGCTGCAGAAAGCGGCTTCTAGACCGCTGAGCTTTCCTAGACCTGGTCTGCGAAGATTCCCCCCTCCCTTTGCCCGAAGTCAGCGACCCAGCTGCCCTGAGTTCTAGTCGACATCCAGACAGCGACCGCGGGGCTTGTCGGGGAAGGGGCAGCAGCAGCAGTGGAGGAAGCCAGGGCACCGCCAAAGGCTGCGCGGTGCCAGTCTCGCCGCGCCAGCCCCACCTGACCCAGCAATCGGGTTGCGAGTCCGCGCCCTCGGGGCAGGGCTATGTCCTCCTGTCCCCGCGCCCCCTCGCAGGTCGGTCACTCACAGCTCTGTCAGGTTCTCGGCGGACGGCAGTTGTCGGAGGCTATGGAGGGTCCCAGCCTTGGAACAGCGCAGCCCCGAGGGGCCAAAGCGGCAGCAGACATCGGGGCAAGATGCAGCGCCCGCAGATGCCAGCATCAGCCAAGCCAGCAGGCTGCTCGGCCCCGTAACCCGGCGGTGCCAGCCGAGCTGCCCGCGCGGTTCGCCCCGCAGCATCGCGGCGGCGTCCGCCTAGCTCTGGCTGGGCGGCAGTTGGTGCGCTCGCAGTCACCGGGCCTCCCCTGACATGTGCGCTGGGCGGTGTTAAAGACCCAGCCGCCAGGAAAGGGCGGAGCCAGGGGCCCCCGCCCGGCCCCGCCCCGCCCCTCCAGCTCCAGCCCCGCCCCCTCCTTCGGAAGCCCCCAATCTGCCCGCCCCCCTTTCGGGGCCCCAGGTACTATCCTTCTGCGCTAATATCCCCCCCATCTCCAGGAGAAGTGGAGAGGCCGCCGCAGAATGCCTTCGAAGTGTCTTCTGGGGGTGAGGGAAGTGGGACGTTAACACGTTATTTCTCCCACACTATAAAGCAGTTGCATTTTTAGATTTGGGAGGAGGGAAGATGATTGAGCTGGGAAAGGTTGCAGTCCAGGTCACACTAGCCAGCTCCCGCCCTACGACGCACTTGCCTGAGCGAGTGGTGCCCGTCAGTTGAGAAAAGACGTGAAACACTCAATAAACCTTTTAAGAAAAGGAAGAAGAGCCCTAAAGGACAAAAAGCAGAGCCTGGGGAGAAAAGCAGAAGGGGCAGAGAAAGAGAATTGAGTTGCCTTCAACAGCCAAAGGGAGACCAAGGAGTCGAGACCCCGCTGTCCAGGAGAAACCACAGGGTGGCGCTAGATGCCCACGCGCAAAGGTGTGAGCTCCCGGCCTGGGTCGGGTGGGTAGGGGCTCAATAGTCAGCCCCCACTGAGTGCTGCGCCTCGAGTCCTCGGGTCAGTCGTCGACTCCCGCCAGGCAGCGACCCCCGCCCCCACGAGTGGAATAGGGCTAGGCCAAGCAAGACTGGCATCGATCGTCGTCCTGACAGGAGCATTGATTTCTTCGCGGGGAAATTAATAGATCTTCTCCTTGCTCTTCGGACGCGGGAGCCGCCCGCGGGTGGAGCTTGGGGACGCGTCAGCCCTTGGAGGCTGCACACCTGGAAAGCCCCGGGATCCCCAGCACTAACAGAACCAGAGGGCAGGTCCCGGTCTTTCTCGCAGCTAGCCTTAGCGGCTGCAAGATCTTATCAATCTCAAGACCAGGAGAGGGAAGGGGAGAGGGATCCTTGAGGAAGAACTTTTGGGAAGGAGGTAGACAGGTGCACAGCGAGCGGCGAAGGAAATCCTCCTAGAGGCAAGCAGTTTTCCTCTCTGCCAGGGCCCCACCCCAGCACGGATGGTCCCCCAAAATCCCCAACACAGGGATGCACAGATAGACCGACCCAGCAGCTTGAATTCAGTAAAAATGAGCGTACAGAGGCGGAGCCTCGCAGAGTGGTCGCCCTTCTCAAGCCTCGCTCGCGCTAAGGGGCTAAGGACAGTGTGGCCCTCGGAGGTTGAGAAAGGCTCCGAGAGGCGCGGTGCTTGTATAATCAGGAGACACAGTCCACCTTCTCGTCAGGTTTCAACAAACAGGCTCCTCCGGGTTGAGGCTGTTAAGAGTTACCCCGCAGGTGTCAAGGCACCTGTTGGCAGAGTCCAGAAACACCTCTCCCCAGGAAACGCGGGCGGGCGCTGTCAGTGTCTGGCTGTGCAGCTCCGCTTGGAAGAAGTCTCCAGCAGAGGCGGCAGTGGGGACGCGAGAAGACCCATCGCAGCCAAAGCGGGGTTGGGGGAGTTCAGTTCTTGCCCCCACCCCCACCCCTGGTAATTTGACCTTATTTCCCCAACAGATTTGTGCCCCCTCAGTTGTCAGGCTAAATATTTTGGCTTAGCGGGAGAGGCGGAGAGAACTGAGAGGTCCCGACAAACCAATCGGTTTCGACTGGGGGCGGGGAGGACCGCAGCTGGGCGCGGTCGGTGTGCAGGCCCTGGGAGATATTGCAGGAGCACGGCTCGCTGGCGCCTGGGAGCCAGTGTGCCCAGGAGACCAGGGGAGGCTTGGTCGAGTAGCACGCGTCCCGGGACCTGCGACGCTCTGCCTCCCCGGTAGCTCTCCCTGAGTTTCCACTCCGCCTCACCTCGGGTTGAACGGCCTCGTGGTCTGCTTTTTGCTCTAAAACCTTGTGTCACTTTCTCGCTTTGGAGGCTTTCTGAGGCTCTCTCTGTCACTGTCTGCATCTCTGTCCCCATCTCTCTGTCTCTGGATTCACATGGAGTCCCTAGTCTCCAGCAGCCTGTCACTGGCTGTGTCTCTGTGGTCGCATTTCTTTTTCCATCTCCGGCTTTCAGGGTGGGATTCCTAATCTCTTTGCCCTCCCCCTTCCCCTCCTTTTGGAAGCCTGGGTCTCGGTGTCCTTTAAGGTCTGTCAGACCCTTCTCTCTGGAGCCACCTGGAGGAGAGCCAAGACAGAACACAGCCAGGGCTGGGACCATGGCAGTGCCTGGTCTGTGGCCCTGGGGAGCATGCCGGCTTATGATTCTCCTCTCCTTGGGATTTGGCCTGGACACACTAGAGGGTGAGTCCCCAGCACTGTCTCCCATACTTGCATCTCCCTCCCAGACAGCTGGGAGGCCAAGCAACTGAGCCTCCAGCCAGAACACATCTTCCTCTTTGCTGCAATTGAGAGGACTTAGGTTAGCTCTCCCAGGGACTTCTCATTAGGAAGAACAATTAATTGTCCACATAAAGGTGTTTTTCTCTCAGCTCCCTATGAGGTGAGGACTTGGAACTTGGGATAAATAGATGTCTTCCATTCCATTTCTGTTTGTGAAATCATGATCCCTGTAAAATCTGTATGAGAACCATAAATGAGGCTGTCAGAGTGTGAGGTCATTTTTAGGGCCATTGAATGGAAAGGGACAAGGCTGGGACAGGTAGCTGAGAACCAGACACCATTAAGTAACTGAATGTGCAGACAGGAAGCAGGCTTAGACAATGGAGCAGTAAACTTAGATAGGTCCTGAGCTCCTGCATCCAGAGCCCTGTCCTTGTCCCCCACTCTTAGGGTCCACCTATTGTAGGTAGAGGGACTGGTTCTGGGGGAGGACTGCCTTTCCTTAGTGTTTCAGCATTAGCCCCCAAATAGACACTTTCCACAAGTAGGGATCAGGTGTTGGGGTATGAGCTTGTAGACAAGTGGCTCTCCTGGCCACACTGGGGAATCCATGGGGAGAGGAAAAAGAAAAGAGGGGGGAAGATGTGAAAGGGAAGGATTGGTGGTGCCCCCTTCCTCAATTCCACCATTCCCCTCCAGATTGAGGGAGCTCAGGAATCCATTGCTCTGTGCCTGCCTGAGGGGTCTCATTATGCCCTTCAGACTAGGGGCTTCTAGGGGCAGGCAGAGCCTCCCATTCCTACAGAGGAGTGATACAAATGGGTTGGGGTAGGGAGTTCCCTAAAGGGTACCAGTCATGGAGGTTCTGCCTGCAAACCACTGTGCCCCTCTCACTAAGCCCCTTCCTCTCCCCCTCCATTGCTGTGCCAGCTGGAGCACAGTTGTCAGGACAGAAGCATGTCCCTGCATAGGGTTAGTGTTTGGTCGGGGGACACAGATGCTCTGTTCCCAGTGCAGCTCTGCACAGAGGGAAGGCAGGGGTTAATTTGCAAAGGTCTTAGATTTGTTTTTCCAAATGACTCCCATCAGGGGAGCCCTAGAGAGGCAAGGGCATGATGGGAAGTGGGCGCCTGAGAGAACCCCCATCTGCCTGGCAGAGCCTGATTGGCCTTCTCCTGGAGAAGCTAGAAGTATCTTCTCATTCTCTGCCTCCCTTTGGTGTGTGTGTAGCTGCCTGAGCCCAGACACATGCGCACATGCTCACACACACACACACACACACACACACACACACAAACGGGCACAGAGTTGCTGGGCAGAGTCAAGCTCAGGACCATTAATAACCAGGTGAAGAAGGTGTGAAGCAAGCCCCAGGGAGCCAGCCTCACCTGCCCCTGGCCCCACTAACAAGCCATCATGGAATGAGCCTGGACAGTGCGATGTGTGTGTGATGTGCTGCAGTGCCAGGGAGGAAGGGAGGCAGCAGAGGCTGGACAGGTCAGCTGGACCCAAATGTCGGGTTGAAGAATTCAGACTTGCAACTTCTGCAAGAGGGAGCCATGCAAGCCCCCTTAGGAGAGAGTGAAGCCAGACATCGAGCCCCCATAGGTGAATAGCCCTAAATGCCTTGGGGATAGAAAAGGAAGTAGACCTGGGGCCTTGAGTCTGAGAAAGTCAGACATTTTGCATCCCCAGGGAGGGGTGGATGTGGGATCCAGATGTCTATGGTCCATAGTCCCTGAGTGCCCCTGTTATTCCAGCCCCAGCCTGGGCACCATGGGGGATGCAGGACTGACTCATGGGCCCCGTCCTCCCTGGAGGGGGTGATGGAGATGTAGACAACAGTGTTGGGGTGATGCCCCAGGTGTGCTCGTGACTAGCATTGCTGGACTAAATGCAAGGAAGCCAGAAGGGGAAGTGAGTAACTGAGAATCAGAGGGTCATCTTATCTACACCCAGGATGTTAGGCCAAAAGAACTGAATTGTGAGTCTCTGGCAATGGGGGGTCATGGAATGTCCTTCCAAGAGTAAGCAAATGCAGGAACCAGGCAGAGAAAGTAGGGTGTTTGAGTTGGGCATGGTGGCACATGCCTCTAATCTCACCAGCTTGGGAGGCTGAGACAAGATGATTGCAAGTTCAAGGCCAGCCCAGTCAACTTAGCAAGACTCCATCTCAAAATTAAAAAAAAAAAAATTCAAAGGGCTGGGGATGTAGCTCAGTGGTAGACCTCCCTTGGGTTCTATCCCTAATGCCATACCCACAATAAAAAGCAGGGTGCATGAAGCTCAGTGCTCATTGCTTCCCAGTCACAGAATTCAATCACTTGTTAAATATTTATTGAGTCCCAATTTTGTGCCAGGCCCCCTACCATGCACTAGGATCCAGCAATGAATTAAACAAAGATCACTGCCCTTATGGAGCTTACAATAAACAAAGTAAATAAGTAAATTACATATTAACCAGGGTTGAGAGTGCTAGAGAAAAATTAAACAGAGGATGGAGGGTGGGTAGAGTCAGGATTTTTAAAAGGATGGTCAGAAAAGGTCTCAGTTAAAAAGGTGAGGAAACCATGTAGGTGGAAGAGTGTTCTAGCCAGAGGGAACAGAAGGGACAAAGACCCTGAGGCAGGAGTTTGGTTGACTTGTTTGAGGGACATCAAGAAGGTCAAAGTGATTGAAGAAGAGAACTGCACACTGCAGGGCTTTGGTTTTTACATCAAGCAAGATGGAGCCCCCCACACTGCAGGGCTTTGGTTTTTACATCAAGCAAGATGGAGTCATGGGTGGTCGGGCTCGAGCAGAGGAGGAGTAAGATCTAACTGTGTTTTGAAGTCACTATGACTTTAGAGTGGAGAGGCATAGAGGGGTCAGGGCAGAAGCAGGAAGGCAATTTTGGAGGCTGTAAATCCAGAGCAAGATGATTATGGAAATAGTGAAAGTGGTGACAAATGGTCAGGTTCTGGACACATGTAAAATATGAAGCCCACAGAACATAGAGGGAGGGAAAGAAAAAGTAATGGATAGCTGGATGCAGTCGCACCTGCCTGTAACCCCAGTGACTCAGGAGGCTGAGGCAGGAGGATCAAGTTCAAGGAACAGCCTGAGCAATTTAGTGAGACACTGTCTCAAAATAAAAAATAAAAAGGCCTGGGAATGAGGCTCAGTGGTAGAGCACCCCTGGGTTGAACCTCTAGTACCATAAAAAGAAAAAGAAAAGGAAAGAAAAGAGTCAAGGATGAACAGCAGGAATGAACTTGCTATTGACAGTTAAGGGGAAGTGGGTTTGGAAGGGGAAATCAAGGACTCACTTTTGGCTGTGGCAGCTCATCTGGTGGAGAGCGTGCAAGCTGCAGGCCAGCCCTCTGAGACCCTGGGAGGAGGCAACCCCTCACCCACAGCAGAGCCTGATTGCCCATTCGGAGCCCAGCTGCCTGTGTGGTTCCCATACCCCAAAGCAGCCCAGAGGGATGGGGTACTTGGCCTGGGATGTGCTCACTGTTGCCTGCCATGTGTGTCCACAGTGTGCCCCAGCCTGGACATCCGCTCAGAGGTGGCCGAGCTGCGGCGGCTGGAGAACTGCAGCGTGGTAGAGGGCCACTTGCAGATCCTGCTCATGTTCACGGCCACAGGGGAGGACTTCCGCGGCCTCAGCTTCCCTCGCCTCACCCAGGTCACTGACTACCTGCTGCTCTTCCGTGTCTATGGCCTGGAGAGCCTGCGTGACCTCTTCCCCAACTTGGCAGTGATCCGAGGGGCCCGCCTCTTCCTGGGCTACGCACTGGTCATCTTCGAGATGCCACATCTGCGTGACGTGGGGCTGCCTGCGCTGGGGGCTGTGCTGCGTGGGGCTGTGCGCGTGGAGAAGAACCAGGAGCTCTGCCACCTCTCCACCATCGACTGGGGACTGCTGCAGCCTGTGCCTGGTGCCAACCACATTGTGGGCAACAAGCTGGGAGAGGAGTGTGCCGACGTGTGCCCAGGAGTGCTGGGAGCCGCTGGCGAGCCCTGTGCCAGGACCACCTTCAGCGGGCACACCGACTACAGGTGCTGGACCTCCAGCCACTGTCAGAGAGGTGGGTGCTGGCACAGAATATGATGAGGGGCTAAGGGAGTCAGGGTGGCCACAGGGTGGTGTCGGTGGGCACCTGACTGCCACTGTGTTTTAATCTTCTCTTGTCCTATCAGGCAGGTACTACTGTCATTCCCATTTTACAGAAAGGGAAACTGAGGTTCAGGAGAATAAAATAACTGATGTAGCATTACTAATAGATACAAGACAGCATCAAAGCCAGGCACAGTGGTGCAGGCCTGTAATTCCAGTGACTTAGGAAGCTGAGGAAGGAAGATCACAAGTTTGAGGCCAACCTGGGCAACTTAGTAAGATTCTGTCTCCAAATAAAAATATAAAAAGGGTTGGGGATGTAGTTCAATGGTTCAATCCCCAGTTCGGAGGAGGGAAAAAACCCCCCAGCATCAGGTAATCATGGACTAGTTGGTAAAGGACAGTACAAACAAGGCAGGCATGGGGCAGTGGGGAGAGGATGTGCACGAATGCACAGAAGACGGCACAAGCAGTCCTGAGTCAGAGCCAAGTGGCCTGGGTCCACGGCTCAGCGCTACTGCTTACTGGCTGGGCCTCAGTGTCCTCTTCTGTAAAGTGATCATAGGATGGCGATGAGAAATGAGTTCTTCCACAGAGTATCAGAGAAGTGCCGGGGCCACATTAGCGGTTCTGTGTTCATAGTAAAGGGGGTCACATGCTAAGTGCAGGGGCCCACACCTGTGATCCCAGTGACTAGGAATACAGAGGCAGGAGGACAGCAAATTCAAGGCCAGCCTGGGCAACTTAGTGAGACCCTGTCTCAAAATAAAAATTTTTAAAAAGAGGGGCTGGGGATGTAGCTGGGTAGCAGAGCACCCCTGGGTTCAATCTCCAGTGCTGAAAAGAAAAAGGAAGATTCATGCTGGGTGTAGTGGCATGTGCCTGTGATCCCAGTGGCTCAGGAGGCTGAGGCAGGAGGATCGGGAGTTCAAAGCCAGCCTCAGCAACTCAGCAAGGCCCTAAGCAACTCAGTGAGACCCTGTCTCTAAATAAAATGTAAAAGAGGGCTGGGGATGTGGCTCAGTGGCTAAGTGCCTCTAGGTTCAATCCCCAGTACCAAAAAAGAAAAAGGAAGATTTATGGACACAGAGGAAGGAAGTAGAAAAGAAAGGGAGGGAAGAAGAGGGGATGCTAGAGGAGGGAGAAATCAAAGTTACGGGGAAGGAAGGAAGACCTCTCAGAGGCTGGGAGCAGATGGGGCATCCCCAACCTACGACTCCTTTCCACACAGTTCATGGAGGTCAGTTCCTCTCACCTCCCTGGCCTCAGCATCAGGACAGGCGAGGAATCAGATCCCTGCTGTATCGGAGGCCACTTCCCTGTGCCTCCCTGTTGGCTGTAAACACAGCTGTTGCAAGTCCTCTGTGTACAGTGTCAACAGACCCTGGCTGACCCCACCCCACACATCGCTCCCACAGACACCCAGCTGCCACTGTGCACTTTCCAGATTGTTGTATCCGCAGCCCCAAACCCACCACTGCTGCTGGGGCACCTCCGGTCCAGGGTTGGGGGTTGGGGAGCTGGTGAGGGAGGCAGAATGGGCAGGGGTATGGGTAAACGACGGGTGGTGACCCCTCCCTCCACATGCTCCCAGGCCCACCTTGCCCCGGGCCTCACTGCTCAGGAAAGACCAGCTGGTTCATCCTGGCACCATGCCCAGTGATGATGTGGGCACCAGGCCTAGACAGGACAGCAGGCCAGAGAGCAGCAACCCTGATGGACAAGGTCACTACTCTGTCCTGAGTTCTGACACCCCCAACTGGGCACTGTGGGAGGTGGAGAATCACAGATAGCAGCTATGGTCCTTGTCCTCAAAAGACCCTGTCTAAAGGAAACCAGAGTCATCTGAATCAGAGGGTACAGATAGAGTGGGGGTGGGGGGCAGGGCTGGAAAAGGGTGACAGGACTGAGGGGGAATGGGTGACATCTAACCCAGCTCTCTGCCCCACAGTGTGTCCATGCCCCCAAGGGCTGGCCTGCACAGCAGGGGGCGCATGCTGCCACTCCGAATGTCTAGGGGGCTGCAGCCGGCCAGAAGACCCTCGTGCTTGCGTAGCCTGCCGCCATCTGTACTTCCGGGGTGCCTGCCACAGAGCCTGCCCTCCAGGCACCTACCAGCATGAGTCCTGGCGCTGCGTAACAGCCGAGCACTGTGCCAGCTTGCGCTCAGTGCCTGGCCGCGCCTCCACCTTCGGCATTCACCAGGGCAGCTGCCTGGCCCAGTGCCCTCCAGGTTTCACCCGCAATGGCAGCAGGTAAGCGTAGGGTAGAGGCAGGCACCTTGGGGCAGTGAGGTAGCCTGAGGAGGCCCACAGGGATCCAAGGCTCATGCCACCTAATTGTCCCCGCCAGCATATTCTGCCATAAATGTGAGGGGCTATGCCCGAAAGAATGCAAGGTAGGCACCAAGACCATCGACTCCGTCCAGGCGGCACAGGATCTGGTGGGCTGCACCCACGTGGAGGGGAGCCTCATCCTCAACCTTCGCCAGGGCTGTCAGTACCTACTCTGGGCCACATGCCTCCTCCTGACCACACCCTTCCTCTCAGTCATGTCCATTGCAACAACCTGGCTAAGTACCATTTTCCTCATCCAGGTTCCCAGCCCCGAGGGCCCACTTCCCCTGAACCCCCTGCTGCCCCTTGTCTTGTGGGTCCATCCCCTTCTACTCCTGCTCCATCCCTGTCTTTCTTCCTCAGACAACCTGGAGCCAGAACTGCAGCGCAGCCTGGGGCTGGTAGAGACCATTACTGGCTTCCTCAAAATCAAGCACTCCTTCGCACTTGTGTCCCTGGGCTTTTTGAAGAACCTCAAGCTAATCCGAGGGGATGCCATGGTGGATGGGTAAGGGGTCAGAATTAGGCCTCTGACCAGCCTCTTCCCCCAACACTCCCAAAACTGGCAAAGAGGATGGGCTCTGGAACCCACTCAGCCACTTACTAACTGTGTGACTCTGGATAAGTTACTTAACTTCTCTGGCTGTTTTTCATTGGTAAAATGGAGTTAATATAACACTATTTGTTTCTTAGGGCTGCTGTGAATATTATTTACTGTATGGTTATGTGTAAAGCACTTAAAATAATGCCTGGAACACAGTATATACAATAAAAATTGTAGTTACATAGAACTCCAAAAAGATTGACCATAATTGTTAACATCTGATCCTGGACTGCATAACATGCCTGCCTGGGTTTTAAACTCACTTCTGCCAACTACCAGATAGTACCTACCCAGAATGTAGCCAGGATTTTTACAAAATAAAAAGAACGCTTGAAATCAGCACCATAGTGGTGCATACCTATAATCCCAGTGACTCAGAAATCTGAGGAGGATCACAAGTTCAAGGACAGCCTGGACAATTTAGTAAGACTCTACCTCAAAATTAAAAAAAATAAAATGTAGGAATGTAGCTCAATGGTAAAGTGTTTCTGGGTTCAATCCCCAGTACTAAAATAATAATAGTACACAATAAATAAATAAATAAATATCAATAGGGGCATGGTAGCTCACGTCTATAATCCCAGCAGTGGGATTATAGGCTGAGCAGAAGTTTCAGGCAGGAGAACTGCAAGTTCAAGACCAGCCTCAGCAACTTAGTGAGGCCTAAGCAGCTTAGTGAGACCCTGTCTTAAAATAAAAAAATAAAAAGGGTTAGCAATATAACTCAGTGCTGAAGCACCTCTGGGTTCAATTCCCATTACCTGCCCCCTACCCTAACATGCACACCAAAAAAAATTAGCATTAGTCAGTGCTTTCCTGTGGCTTCTCATGTCTCCTGGCACATTGTCTTTTACACCTAGAGGTGCCCACACTCCAGCCTGAGACTCATTGCCTCAGGATGAGTACCATTTCTCCCTGTGTCCCCAAAATCAGAATACAACAAGTGTTCAAAGTGAGATGAAGTCAGGAAGGAAATAGGGGAGCTGTTGACCCCATTTCATTGATGAGGACAACAGAGAGGATGGGTGACTTGCCAGACATTAAGCTCCTGGTTAGTAACACAGAGTGGGTGTGCCCAAGGCCCCGACCCCTGGGTTCTGTGTGTGAGTGACTGGCGATGTCCCTCCTCCCCGTGCCCAGCACAGCCCCTCCAGGAGAAGTCCATAAGCCACCCCCTTTCCCACCCCCAGTCCCTACCTCCCTGCAGAACAAGGTCCCCTGGCCTCCCCCAGGAACTACACGCTGTATGTGCTGGACAACCAGAACCTGCAACAGCTGGGATCCTGGGTGGCCACTGGGCTCACCATTCCCGTAGGCAAGATCTACTTTGCCTTCAATCCGCGCCTCTGCTTGGAGCACATCTACCGGCTGGAGGAGGTGACCGGCACTCGAGGTCGGCAAAACAAGGCTGAGATCAACCCCCGCACCAACGGAGACCGCGCTGCCTGTAAGGCCCAAGACCCCATCCCCAGAGCAAGCCAGGGCGCTCACAATGATATGCACCCCAAGACACCAGAAAGCTCACTTCCGCTGACACCCATGCACCCTGCAACACACCAGGCACACCCACCGGGTGGGAGGGGTCGCTTGAATGGGACAGCCTCTTTGGAGGTCCCTTTGTGGGTAGAATGCCTTGGGGCAGAGTGGGGACTCCAGCAGATGACAGGCGCGTGGGGAGCAGGTGTTCACCCTCTCACCGCGCCCAGGCCAGACCCGCACCCTGCGCTTCGTGTCCAACGTGACCGAGACCGACCGCATCCTGCTGCGCTGGGAGCGCTACGAGCCGCTGGAGGCCCGCGACCTGCTCAGCTTCATCGTGTACTACAAGGAGTCGTGAGTACCAGACGCGGGTCACAATCCAGGCCCAGCAGAAAGGGAACGCCTATTTTGTCCAAGACCAAAGGCAGCCAAGGTCCCAAGGCACATTTCAACAATGTAGGGTCTGAATTGGCTCTCTCCCCTCACCTGCACCTCCCCGGCTCAATGTGCCTCAGTTTTCTCTCACCAAGTGAAACCAAGAGGACCGTCAGGGCTTCTGAGAGCCAAGATCGTTCTGCTGGAAGGCTTGGATAATTAAACTTCAATTCACTATGCTAATGTTCTATACTGACCACATGCTCCTGCCCCAGCAGTGGTTTGGGGAGTGCCCATTAATTTGGCCAATTTTATAAGCAGCTCTGCCAGCGTTTCATTAAAGCCTAAGAAAGGGAGGGTGTAGAGATGGCCAGGGATCAGTTGCTTTTTTCTTTGGAGAGAATGGACTGACCCTAGCAGGAGGGATGGTAGTTAGAACACAGGAAGGCCTTCCCCCCAAAACATGGCTAGGAATCAAAAAGATCCCTTTAGAGGGGAGAAATGGATTTTGGAGGGCAGGCTGGGCAGGCAGGAGTGAGGAGTACTCTCTTCCAGAAAGAAAAGATGCAGCCACCTAGCTTAGAAAGAGCCCCTATGGACTGAAATTGAGAGGTCTTAATTTTTTTTTCTCAGGGCCTGTCTTGGGGGGAGGGTGGGAGCCTTCCTCAGTGGGAGGTGACTGGGGCTAGCATGAGGGACTGGAGAATATGTCCAATATAAATTCTGATTTGGTTAGTCCCCAGTACAGCCTGTAAGTCTGCATTGCTAAGGAGCTGCTAGGTGATGCTGAAGGTGCTGGTTCATGGATCACATTTTAAGAAGCACTGACAGGGCCTGCAGCATGAATGGCGACCCCTGACTCATGCGGTTCCCAAACTGCACAACTCTGCACAGATGCTTTCGGGCAATGAGGGCAGAGAATTTGGGGATCTTCCAGGGGCTCCCCTAACATTACTGCCTTGCAGTTTGACTGGTGTGCTCCCTTAGATGCATGCACTGTGATCCTGTCTCACCATGGCATTGATTCTGCACCTCTACACACTTGCTCCTGGACTATGCTGCTTCCATCCCAACAAGGTCAGGCACTTCCTGCTGGACCTCAAAGCCCACCCCCCTTCATTCTTTTTCTGTTTTTTTGTTTTTTGTTTTTTGTTTTTGTGGTGCTGGGGATTGAACCAGGGCATTGTGCATGCAAGGCAAGCACTCTACCAACTGAGCTATATCCCCAGCCCTCCCAGACCCTTTTGTTTTATTTTGAGACAGGGTCTCACTAAACTGCTTAAGGCCTCACTAAGTTGCTGAGGCTGACTTTGAACTCATGATCCTCCTGCCTCAGCCTCAAGAGTCACTGGAATTAAAGGCATGCACCACCACACCGGGCTACCCACTTTCCGTTTGACATCCCCTCAAGTTTCATCCCTTGCTCAGCAAGAATTCGGCCCCCTTACCTCCCTCCAAAGAAACCCATATCATAAACATCAGCGTGAAGCCTCAGATTCTCCCCATCATCTACCTTGACATCTCCCATGTGGCCTCCACTTTCATCTTTCCCAGCAACCAGCCCCCCAGGGGCTATAGAACTGTGCTCATAGTCTGCAATTCTACTTGAGGGGAAGGGGGATTAGGATACCTTCATATCCACCTTCTAGCATTCTTTATGCAATGCAAAACAATTTTTTAGTACAGGCGATTGAGCCCTGGGGCACTTTACCATTGAGCCCTATCTCTAGTCCTTTTTATTTGTTTTGTGACAGGGTCTCACTAAGTTACTGAGGGCCTCACTGAGTTATTGAGGCTGACCTTGAATTTACAATCCTCCTGCCTCAGCCTTCCAAGTCACTGAGATTATATGCATGTGCCACCACTACAATGCATCTCCCAGCCTACAATGCAAAAATTTTTAATGCTCCTTGTGACTAAAGCTCAAAATTTCCTGCTAAGGGTGAGGAGAGATTTCATCACAAATTTGGCTGACAACAGATATCACATGATATACAGGGTCTATCAAGTGGCTAGAGTTATGGCTGTGCTCTCACACACAGTGGAAGAACAATGACAGTCCTCCAGTGATTCAGAGGGAAAAGGGTGCTAGAATATGGGGATGGGGCTGAGCCAGTTCTCAGTTCTGGGGATGGGGTGTTTAGCCCATTCCAGAATGCCACAGAGCATGTGGGTCCAGATGCCTGTGGAACTCAGAGCTGGAACCTGCTAGATGTGGAGCTGCCCCTAAGCCGCACCCAAGAGCCAGGAGTGACCTTAGCCCCCCTCAAGCCCTGGACACAGTATGCAGTGTTTGTGCGGGCTATCACACTGACCACTGCAGAGGACAGCCCCCATCAAGGAGCCCAGAGCCCCATTGTCTACCTCCGAACCCTACCTGCAGGTAGGCTGAAGCACCTGAGAGGACCAATGTCACTGTGCTATATCTAATGGGGGGCGGGGGGCTTGAGTCCTAGAAAGAACAGGAGGCATTCACATGGATTCTAGGGAGGGTGGGGTCAGAACAATGCAGTCAATAAGCGGGGTGAACTCAAGGGACTTTGGAGAACCAAGAGAACAGAATTCTGAACTCTAGGAAGGAAGGTCACCTACTCCTGGAGAGAAGGGAGATGGACTCCAGAGAAAGGGACTCATTACCAGACACTATTTGGGAGTGGAACCCACGGCCTCTGAGTTGTACTCTGCTCACATCTCCAGCACCCACGGTGCCCCAAGACGTCATCTCCACGTCCAACTCCTCCTCCCACCTCCTGGTGCGCTGGAAGCCACCGACCCAGCGCAATGGAAACATCACCTACTACCTGGTACTGTGGCAGAGGCTGGCAGAGGACGGCGATCTCTATCTCAATGACTACTGCCACCGCGGTGCGCAGGCCGGCAGGGTTGGGGTTCAGGTCGGTGGGCGCCAGGGGCGGGTAGACCTCTTCTCTAACTTCTGTCTGCCCGGCCGCGGCGCTAGGCTTGCGGCTACCCACCAGCAACCACGACCCCCGCTTCGACCGCGAGGATGGAGAACTTGAGGCCGAGACCGAACCTGGTTGCTGCCCTTGCCAGCACTCACCTCCTGGCCAGGTCCTGCCCCCGCTGGAGGCGCAAGAGGCCTCGTTCCAGAAGAAGTTTGAAAACTTTCTACACAACGCCATCACCATCCCCAAGTGCGACCAGGCGCACGCCGAAGGGGCGGGTCTGAGGGGCGGGGCCTTGGGAGGGGTGGGTCTTCCAGAGCGAGTGGGGCTTGAGGGCGGGGCCTGTGACCGACTGGCCTGAGTTGTGCGACGGTTTGGGCGAGACCGAGGTGCGCGGTTGCGGAGCGCACTGGGGTGCGTTCCAGTCGAGCCTGATAGCGCCTCCCTGGCCTCCCTAGATCCCCTTGGAAAGTGACGTCCATCAATAAGAGCCCGCAAAGGTGAGCCGGAATGGGTCTGAGGACTGAGGAGCGGGACTCCGGAGACCCGGCCGTGACTGACCTACTCCCTCTCCAGGGACTCCGTGCGGCACCGCCGGGCCGCCGGGACCCTCAGACTAGGGGGCAACAGCTCGGATTTTGAGATCCAGGAGGACAAGGTTCCCCGAGAGCGAGCTGTGCTGAGCGGCTTGCGCCACTTCACGGAATACCGGATCGACATCCACGCCTGCAACCACGCGGCGCACACCGTGGGCTGCAGCGCAGCCACCTTCGTCTTCGCGCGCACCATGCCCCACAGTAGGTGCACCCCCACCTTCTACCGTCCACCACTGACCCGAGGACCCTGTCTCTGACCTCCTCGCCCCATAAACTCGCTTTGCTCGTTCCTCCCAGTTTCCATAACCCCAGAGCTTCCTCAAACCTTCCAGTTCAGCCCAGTTTAACTTGATTTTGAACGTTAGAGATAGAAACTACTTGTGGCCTGGTCGCCTCTCCCGCAGGAGAGGCGGATGGTATTCCAGGGAAGGTGGCCTGGGAGGCAGCCAGCAAAAGCAGTGTTCTCTTGCGGTGGCTTGAGCCACCGGACCCCAATGGACTCATTCTCAAGTATGAAATCAAGTACCGTCGCTTGGGAGAGGTAGGTACCCTAGGGCACCCTGTATCTCATCTCCTATTTTGTACCTACATCCCCCTTCCCAGCCAGCTCTTCTGTGCTACCCACAGGAGGCCACAGTGCTGTGTGTGTCCCGGCTCCGATATGCCAAAGTTGGTGGGGTCCACCTGGCCCTGCTCCCCCCTGGGAACTACTCTGCTAGGGTTCGGGCCACTTCGCTGGCTGGCAATGGCTCCTGGACAGACAGTGTTGCTTTCTACATCCCTGGCCCAGGTATATAGACTTCAGTGCCCAAACAGGGCTCCCTGGTCCCCAGCCCACCACAGCTTCCTCTACCCCAATCCTCCCCATCCTTGTCTCCCAGTATTTAAAGGGAAGCATTCCCTTCCCTTGGACTTTTCAATTTTTGACCCTACTCTCTGCTGTCCTCTGACCACTAGAGGAGGAAGACTCCGGGGGTCTGCACATCCTCCTCACTGTCACCCCCGTGGGGCTCATGCTGCTCATCATTCTTGCTGCCCTTGGTTTCTTCTACGGCAAGAAGAGGTGATGATAGTTCCCACTCTCTTTCTCTTCATCACATCAGTGCCATCAGAGGGTGGTAGATCAGACAGCAGAAAGCACTTCCCCTGGGGAATGACTCTTCCCCTGGAGATAGAATGGAAGAGACGTACCTCTCAGCTAGGGTCACCGATTCATCCTGATTAGCCTGGGATTTCCCAGTTTTAACTGGGAAGACCCTCAATGTGGGCACACAGGGACTCGTGGCTCACCACACTCTTAACCCAAGATACGAAGTAGTGAATCTGGTCCCGCCATAGCAAGGGGACAGGGAAGAAACCTCAGCATGTGTCCCAGACACTTGATGTCAGATCCCTATAAGAGAGAGTACAAGAGGGATGTGGGGGCAGGACATTGTTTAGCTGAGTCCTAGGGGTATCCTGAGGGGGCAGGAACCCCTTTACTACTGTGTCTGCCTATTCCCAACCTATCATATCCCAGCACTCTGACCAAAATCAGCTTAGAAAGTGTTTTGTGCCTTCCCAGGGGTCACCCTGACCGGGGTTGGGTGTGGTCAATAACCCTCCTTCTCAACATGTCCCTCATCCTTGTTTTCTGGAATTGCTTATTTCTTTCTGAGATCTCATCCAGGCTGACCCATTTGCCTCCCATTGCAGAAATGGTACCCTGTATACCTCTGTGAATCCGGAGTACTTCAGCGCCTCTGATAGTAGGTCTGGGGGTGGGTGGACAGGTGGTGTGGGAAGGGAGAGAGGAGCAGAGGAGAAACAGACTTCCAGGAAACTTTCTTGGAGAAGGTGGCCTTGGGACCAGAGCACTTCAGAAGAGGAGGTGAGAAGCGGGTGGAGGTGAGGCAGAGAGCAGCATCCCTGCCTCATGACCCCCACCTCCTCTCAGTGTATGTCCCTGATGAATGGGAGGTGCCCCGGGAGCAGATCTCCATCATCCGGGAGCTGGGCCAAGGCTCTTTCGGGATGGTCTATGAGGGCCTGGCACAAGGACTTGAGGCTGGAGAGAAATCCACACCCGTGGCCCTGAAGACGGTGAATGAGCTGGCCAGCCCACGGGAACGTATCGAATTCCTCAAGGAAGCTTCTGTTATGAAGGCATTCAAGTGTCACCATGTGGTAAGGAGGGTCAGGCATTGTTGGGGTTGTAATTAAAGTAAAATTAATGTGGAAAAAGGGAAGGGGTTAGAGATGAGGTCAGGGCATCAAGGTCAGGGTTGGGATGTGGTTAGGATCCTAGTTGGTAGCAGCTAGGTGTGGTTATACACACCTGTAGTCCCAGAAACTCGGGCCCAAAGACTAGGGAGGCTGAGGCAGAAGGATTGAAAGTTCAAGGCCAACCTCCACAATTTAGTGAGACCCTATCTCAAAAAAAACAAAAACAAAACAACAACAACAAAAAAAACCACACACCTGTAATTCCAGCAGCTCAGGAGGCTGAGGATCACAAATTCAAAGCCAGCCTAAGCAATTTAGTGAGGCCTAAACAACTTAGCAGGACCCTGTCTCAAGACAAAACAAAAATAAAATAAGACCAAAAAAATAAAAAAATTAGAAGGGCTGGGTATGTAGCTGAGTGGTAGAGCACCCCTGAGTTCAATTCCCAGTACCTCACACATGCACACATACCACCCCCCACCCCCCCAAAAAAGGATCTTAGGGTTATGGCTAGAGTGTTGAGGGTGTCCGGAGGATTATTAGGGTCATGATTGGAATCAAGGTCAGAGTTGGGCCAAGTTCACAATTGTGACAATTGTCAGATATGATCAAGGTTGTGAGGGTGGTGAGTTAGGGTTAGGGTCACTGTTAGATCAGGATTAAGGTTGCAGTCATGGCTGGGATCAGGGTCAGGGTGGATGTCTGGGTCAGGCTGTGGTCATAGCCAGTCAAGGTTTCAAAGGAAGGTGGGTAGAACAGCAAGCAAGCTCTTTGTCTGTTCCAGGTGCGTCTCCTGGGAGTAGTGTCTCAAGGCCAGCCAACTCTGGTCATCATGGAGTTAATGACCCGGGGGGACCTCAAGAGCCATCTTCGATCTTTGCGGCCTGAAGCAGAGGTGGGGACCAGGAAAACCCTGAGTCTTCAGAGGCTGGGAAGCTTGAGAACGCTTGGCCATAGTGTGGGGGACAAGACTCTAGGTTCCTTCTTCACCAGCCCTGTCTCTTGGCCCTAGAACAACCCTGGGCTCCCGCGGCCTGCACTAGAGGATATGATGCAGATGGCTGGTGAGATTGCTGACGGCATGGCCTACCTTGCCGCCAACAAGTTCGTGCATCGAGACCTGGCAGCCCGTAACTGCATGGTGTCCCAGGACTTCACCGTCAAGATCGGGGGTACAGAGGGTGCCAGGCAGATGAGGCCTACTGTCCTGAAGAGTAGAGAGACTCCCCTCGCTAGGCATAGGAGAACAGGGTCTGGCCCAGCTCCGACCCTGATAGCCTGTGTCGATTTGGCGAGTCAGCCCCTAGATCTCAGTCTCCTGGTCCAAGGTCAGAAGGCTTTGGATGGGATGACCTCTGAGGTCCTTTGAGCCCCCACATTCTAGGACTCTTGGAGACTGTGAAGGTAGAGGGGATTGGGAGAGGAATTCCTGGGGCAGGATCTGGTGTGTGACTTTCATACCCCCTCCACTTCCATTTTCCAGACTTCGGGATGACTCGGGACGTGTATGAGACAGACTACTACCGCAAGGGTGGGAAGGGGCTGCTGCCCGTGCGCTGGATGGCCCCCGAGTCCCTCAAAGATGGAATCTTCACCACCCACTCAGATGTCTGGTGGGGCTTGGTGGGACCAGAGGGCTCTGGGGATGTGGAGGTGTCATCTTGGGAGGGGCCTGGGACACTCCTACCCTTGGGTTGCACTGGGCAGTGTAAAGGATACTGAACTCTGGCTCACCTGTGTGTCCTCCAGGTCCTTTGGTGTGGTGCTCTGGGAGATTGTGACCCTGGCTGAACAGCCCTACCAGGGCCTGTCCAATGAGCAAGTGCTCAAGTTCGTCATGGATGGTGGGGTTCTAGAGGAGCTGGAGGACTGTCCCCTTCAGCTGTGAGTCACCCCTGCCTGCCCCATCCCCAAGATTCTGGCCTACCACCTCTGATGCTTCTATATCCACTGACCCCCAGTCAGCTACGAGACCCCATTTCTAAACTCTCACTATTCCCCCATTTACTCTCCTCTGATTCTTCCAAACATACTGCCCTTGGACCCCCTATTTCTACTCAGTGACCCTCCCAGTGCAGGAGACTGGGAGTGAGTGACTGGGCCTCCAGGATCCTCTGACACTGCCTCCCTCACCTGCCAGGCAGGAGCTGATGAGTCGTTGCTGGCAGCAGAACCCACGCCTGCGCCCGACCTTTACCCACATCCTGGACAGCATACAGGAGGAACTGAGGCCCTCCTTTCGCCTGCTTTCCTTCTACTACAGCCCAGAGTGCCGGGGAGGCCTGGGCTCCCTGCTGTCCACCGATGCAGAACCCGACTCCCCACTAACTCCAAAATGGGCCTCAGATTGCAGCCCCCAAAATGGGGGTCCAGGGCATTGAGGGACTCCCCATTCCCTAGCTGACTGGCCTCCCATGGGTAGAGGAAGGGACCCTATCCTCTTGTGCCCATGACATGTCCAGATGTTCACCTCCCACCCCCAGCCATGCCCAGGGCAGGGAATGGCCAAGAGTGGGGCAGACAGCAGGAGCAGAAAGAAGTGGGTGCGGTCAGAACAGACTCATGTAGGAAAGATATCAGCAGTTGGAGTTGTGGAAAGCAAGAGGGGCCTCAGCGGGAGGAATCATTAGACCATGGACAGGCATCCCACCATGTGCAGAGTGAGAGGCCCCCTCAACCACAAAGGAAGGCCCATCTGCCCCAGATGCAGAGTCTGAAGAGCTCCACCCTCAGCTTTGGGTCTCCTGTGGGCACCTGGGGCCATCAACTTGCTTGAAGGGACATGAGTAATCAGAGCCAGGCCTGGAGCCCCCTCCATCCATGTTTGGGAGGCTCAGGATGGATGTCCATATCGCTGCCCTTCTTTCGACTGCATCATCTCCTCCCCTTGGCCCCACACAGCAGAGGGCATGGCCAGAACCCAGGGACCTGGTGAGCAGGTTCCCAGCCTGGCCTTGGTGGGCCGGCCCCAACTCTTCTCCCCTTGCCCCACCCAGGGACCCCCAAGCTTGGTGCTCCTCCTTCTTTTTCCCCAGGGGCATCCCTTGGTGCACAGTCACCCCTTTGTCCAGTCTTCCCGTCCATTATAAGTCTTGGATCATTAAGGCTTTAAGAGCCTTGTCTTCCTCCCTCCCATCCCGCCCCACCCCCTGCCTCTCATGGGAAGACTGGAAAAGGCACAATAAATGCTGAGGTCTGTTTGTACCCAGGTCCTGGGCAGTTATCTCTCCATCTCTACGGCGTCAACACTGGATGAACTTCCTCTCTTCCTCCTTTGGGACTTGAGGTGGTGACCCGAAGGCAGTGAAACAGGATAAATACCCTGCTGTCAAACACCACCTCCAGTGAGGACCTGAGCAGCCAGGGCTGCCGTGGCAGTGAAACAGGACAATCTTGCTATTATCTTCTGCTCAGGGCCAGAAGTGGTTGAACCTTTCTGTCTGCCCTCCCAGCAGAACCAACCAGTCCCCCACACCCATCTTTGTCTCTTGCTATGTCTGACCACTGGGCAGGCATTTCCTTTCAGGAAATCCCAGAACAGACTTTAATTGGGAAGAACATGAATAGAGCTGCCTTTGAGAAATGTTATAGTTGCACCACAGGGGAATCAGTGTCCAAGGATTTTTTGGTTTTGTTTTGTTTTTTTGTTTGTTTGTTTTAATGTTGATGGACCTTTATTTTATTTATTAATTTCTATGTGGTGCTGAGAATCGAACCCAGTGCCTCACACATGCTAGATGAGTGTGCCACCGCTGAGCCACGACCCCAGCCCATCCAAGGCTTTTATGTCAATGCCAAGGCATTTGAAGGGGAAAAGGTGCAGAAGAATGACCACAAACCTTGATGAAGGGATGACAATGGGAGGGGCAGGTCACAGCTTTGGACATTTTTGTGTGTGTGTGCTGGGGATGAAATCCAGGGCTTCACACATGCTAAGCACTCTCTTTACCACTGAGCTACATGCCCTGTCCCTCAGGCTTTTTAGTTTCCTGCATCTATTTTTAGGGCCACTGTGCTCAAGTTGCCACACAATGCCACTAGTACTGAGCACCCTTGCTTGTGACAGCAGTTGTCCTGCAACTAGAGAGCAGTCAGGCAGGGTGAGAGCATCTCTGTGACAGCAGCTATCCTGTTACCCTGACTCTGGCAGGGTGGGCAGCAAGGACCACCTGGGGAAACAGCACCCTCCTCTGCCCTTGTCCAGCATTGGTGACTGAAGCAACAGTGACCCCTAATGGTTGTCAGTAGAACTGCAGTTGTCGGGGGAAAGAGTTGTACTCCCCCATCTTTTCTGTTGCTGGTCTCTCCAAGGCCTTTAGGAGAGTGGAAGAGAGGAGATTCCACACAAAAGCCCTGGACCTGACAGCCACGTGCTCGCACAGAGCTCACAGTCTTACTGAACCTGCACACACCCCGGAGGCTGCAATGGGGTCAAGCCCCCACTCATCTTGTCCCCAACCTCCAGTGCTGGGCATTGCATGCTCAGGAAGTGCTGGTCGCCTGGATGAGCTGGAGGAGCTTCAGGAAGGGATTGGGATTTAAAGAAAAGAGGGCTTCAAAAATATCCTTCCTCCTGGGCACAGTGTAATCCCAGCAACTCAGAGGCAGAGGCAGGAGGATCTTAAGTTTGAGGCCAGCCTGGGCAACTCAGCAAGACCCTGTCTCAAAAAAAATAAAAATAAAAAGGACTGTAAATGTAACTCATTGGTAGAACACCTCTGGGTTCAATCCCCAGTGTGTGTGTGTGTGGGGGGGGATTCCTACCTGGGTTCTACCTCTGGCTCAGAAGAACTTTTTGTAATGGGGTGTAGGGAAGCTAGAAGATAAGCTCCTATGCCATCTGTGTCCAGAAAGGAAGTATATTTAACAAGGTAGCAAGAGAGTTGAAGGTTGGACTTCAGAAGGGACTTCCCTACTACTTAAGGAATTTTGTGGAGGGAAGACATGTCTTCTCTCTCAGATACAGATGGAGTCAGATAATAGATTGACCTGGGAGGGAGGGATGGACACCCACCACCGAGGAGGAAGGGTAAATGCATGCCACTAAGAGAGAACATCCCCAGCACCCCTGTTTTTTGTCTGTGATACTTGGAATTAAACCCAGGGTGCTCTATTCCTAAGCTACATCCCAGCCATTTTATTTTATTTTATTATTTTATTTTACTTTACTCTATTTTCAGTCTTTTTTTAAAAATTTTTTTTAGATGTTGACGGACCTTTATTTTTATTCATTTTACTTATATGTGGTGCTGAGACTCGAACCCAGTGCCTCACACATGCTAGGCAAGCACTCTACCATGGAGTCACAACCCCAGACCCTTATTTTCAGTCTTGAGACAGGTTCTTGCTAAGTTACCCAGCTGACCATTAACTGTGATCTTCCCGTATCAGCCTCCTGAGTCTCAGGGATTTCAGGCATGCACCATCACACCAGGCCAGAAGCACAATTCTTGGCCCCTCTTCTCTTCCCAGTTGTAACAGAACTCAGAAATAAACAAATAGGGGCTGGGGTTGTGGTTCAGTGGTAGAGAGCTTGCTTGGCATGTGTGAGGCACTGGGTTCCATCCTCAGCACCACATAAAAATAAACAAGTAAAATAAAGATCCATCAATAACTAAAAGTATATAATAAATAAGATAAGCAAACAGACTTGCGCTGGCTAGATGGTAGAAGATGGAGTGGGGACAAATGAGCGTAAAAGAATGTTATACTTACCATCCATCTCTTGGAACTGTTTCTGTGTCCTGTGACAGGTTTCTACCACCTAGGCAGAAGGGTTCTAGGGACTATTGGTCTCATGTCTAAGCTCGGGAACAACTGATAGGTCTTTGTAGGAGTAGGGAGGACAGGTGCTCTAGGGAGAGAAGTCCAGGGCCCAGAGAGGGACAGAGGTGGTCTGATATCAGGAGCTGAGCCCCCAAACCAGTCCTCAGTAGAGGCAAGACCAAGTGAGGTATCCACAGCTCACCTTCCTCTAGCCTTTAAGTTAAGAGCTGCTGATGTCTCAATCCATAGAGAGCCGGCTCCATTCCTCGGGGCTCCAGGTGAGGCTGAACATCATAGCAGAGGAGTGTGGCAGAGGGAAGCAGCTCTCAAGATGATCAGGAGGCAGAGAGAGAGACTCCACTGGCCAGATATAAATATATACCCCAAAGTCACACCCCCAATGAGCCACCTCCTCCAGCCACACCCTACCAGCTTCAGTTGCCACTCAATAATCCCATCAGGGACTTAATTCACTGACTGGGTTAAGAGTCTCATTACTCAATCATCTGTCCTCTGAACCTTCTTGCATTGTCTCACACATGAGCTCTTGAGGGACTCCTCACCTCCAGACCATAACCACCACCAATCCACAGCAAATGTCTGCCACCTTTCAGTGGGAGGTTCCTGTGGACAACCCTTCAAGGCAACACAACCTGCCCCCGGGAAGGATGGGGCTCCTCCCATCCCTGCAGTGTTGATAGGCTGAATGCTGGCACCCTGTCAGTCCCTTATTTCTCCTCGGGTCTCCTGACCTGAACACCTGAGTCACCTACCATTCTGGGTCTCCAGTGAATCACCAGTAGGGTGGCACCATCCCCCTCTGGAGAGGATAGAGGAGGTAGCATTGAATACTCACCAAATCAAGAATCCAGGTGGATGGGCAGGGATGGATTTAGACCAAGGATTCTTGTAAGTCCCAGTCCAGTCAGGTCAGAAGATTCCTGGTGAGCCCAGGTACACAGGAAGGAAGAGAGATCAATTTGATACCTACATCTGATGCCTAGCAGAAGCAAAATTCTTCAAAGGGGCCACAAGGCTAAGAGTTTTGATGTTTTTGGTATTTTTAAAAGTCCACCCTCCCCTTCTTCTCTACTGATGTTCTTGCTATTAAAAAGAGACCCAAGGGGCTGGGGATATAGCTCAGTTGGTTGAGTGCTTCCCTTGCATGCACAAAGGCCTGGGTTCAATCCCCAGCACCACAAAAAAAAAAAAAAAAGAAAAGAAAAAAAAGAGGCACAGGCAAGGTAGTGGTGGAGGCTGAGACAGGAGGATTGTGAGTTCAAAACCAACCTTAACAAAAGTGAGGCACTAAGCAACTCGTGAGACGGTCTCTAAATAAAATACAAAACAGGGCTGGGGAAGTGGCTCAGTGGCTCAGTGGTCAAGTGCCCCTGAGTTTAATTCCCCAGTACCCCCACACACATACCAAAAAAAGGAGACCCAGGCAAGTGAAGTGGCACATATCTGTAATCCCAGCTACTCAGGAGGCTGAGGCAGGAGGATCACAAGTTCTAGGCCAGGCTGGGCAACTTAATGAGACCCTGTCTCAAAACAAAAAATAAGAAGGACTGGGGATGTAACTCCATAGTAAAGCACTTGTTTAGCATGCATGGGGCCCAGGTTCAATCCCCAATACCACACACACACAGAAAGGAGGACCAAAGGACCACACGGAAGGTTTCACAGGGCTGTGCTAAGGAGGTGGGGGACCAATGGGCCTACTTATCTGGATTCCCCTAACTCGAGACATGTACCCTTCTAAATCAGAAGATCCAGCCCCTGCCCAGGAGCTTTGTGGACTGAGTAGGCATTCTAACCCCAGCTTCCGTGTGCCTCTCTCTCCACCCTGGGGGACACAGGGCATCTAAACAGTTTGGTCTCCCCAACTCAGTGGAAAAGGAGCAGGAGAAATGGGGAAGGAGGGAAGCACTAGCTGGATAAAGATGGGGACTGAAGTCCTAAGGCCAAAGGGTGCACAAGCTCCTCTAGGGGCACATGGCATTCCTTCCCGACTCTCCCCCACTCTCTCTATCCCCCCGGCAGCTCTTCAAGCAAGAGTGGTTCTCAAGGTAACAGAGGGACAACAACTAAGGATGCAGGTGTCAGAGAAGTCATGAAGAATGGGGAAAGCAGGCAGAGTAGGTGAAGAAGAGAGACACACCGAGACGCAGGGGGACTGTGGCTTGGGCACCTGACCACACACAGCAATGGAACTTGGAGGATGCCCCAGGACTCCGACCTCACCCTTCGATCCGTGTGGGTCTGGCCCCCAGCACTCCCCCCACTTGTAAACAACAAGGAGACTTTCTATTTGGTCATTTCTGGAGATGAAGTGGGGGGAGTCCCCTCCTGAAGGAGCAGAGGGCACACCCAGGATTCCCCTCTCCCCTCAGGCTGTGTCAGGCTGTGTCCTTGCACAGAATGGCAGGAGGAGGGAGGGAGGCAGAGGTGGGAGGTGGGGATGGAGGAGGCTGAGAAGACTGGGTGGCAGCCAGGAAAAAAATCTGAGGTTCTAAAGAAGGGTCTGCAAGAAAATGAGACAACAAAGGATAGAGGTTGACAGCTGGGTCAAGACAGGAAGTGGGGCTGGACAAGAGGCCTGGCCAGCCTCCACCTCTGCAGATGGCAGTCTGAGATGACATCAACCTGCCAAAGCAGAATGGATGGAGGTGGGATTGTGGAAAGACTTCCACAGGGTGGGAGGCCCAGGTGTGAAGGGGCAGAGTGGCCTCTTTTGAAAGCAGAAGTTTCTAAAGGCGAGACCTCCATGCAGGAAGGCCAAGGGCTGAAATGAGATAATGGATGCCAAGTGCTTTGTAAGCGATGGAGCACTATGTGAATTATTGTCGTTGTTATCTAATTGTGATATCATTTAAAAAGATGCTGCAGAAGTACATTCGGAGACACGAGGAGATGGCCATGATGAATGCAGAGTGAAGAGAGTGGCTGCAAATATTATAAGTAATGCCATTTTTTTACATCAACAAGTACAAACTCAGAGAAGTGTCCACAGGTATGAATATATATATCTAGGTGATGGAATTGTGAATGATTTATCTCTTCTTTTTGCTTACCTTTGTTTTCTATTTGTTTTTTAAACAGTGTACATTATTTATATAGTGAAAAACAAGAAGAAGATTTTTTTTTTTTTTTTTGTGGTACTGGGATTGAACCCAGGGCCTCACACATGGTAAGCAAGCACTGTGCCACTGAGCCACAGCCCCAGCTCAGCAAGTTTTTTCTTTTTAAAAGAAGAAGCTCCTGGACTGGGGATATAGCTCAGTTGGTAGGGTGCTTGCCTTGCATGCAGAAGGTCCTGGGTTCAATTCCCAGCACCAAAAAAATAAAAGAAAAAAATAAAAGAACAAGCTCCTCAGGATGGGTGGGGACAGAGCCTGCCCAGGCT
This sequence comes from Glaucomys volans, assembly GCA_020662805.1. Classification (NCBI taxonomy): domain Eukaryota; kingdom Metazoa; phylum Chordata; class Mammalia; order Rodentia; family Sciuridae; genus Glaucomys; species Glaucomys volans. Next base: position 55,038 of record JAJEJO010045163.1, read on the forward strand.
TCTAGCTCTGTTCTCTACCTGATCGTGTACCACAAGGCTCTGTCACATTCTCCAAGGGCATTTTTTCATCTGTGTCTTTAGTCATGGGACAAAAGTCATTTTCTTTTTCTTTTTTTTTTTTTTTTTTGGAACCAGGGATTGAACTCAGGGACACTTGGCCACTGAGCCACATCCCCAGCCCTATTTTGTATTTTATTTAGACAGGGTCTCACTGAGTTGCTTAGGGCCTTGCTAAGTTGCTGAGGCTGGCTTTGAACTCGCAATCCTCCTGACTCAGCCTCCCAAGTCGCTTGGATTACAGGCGTGCGCCACCGCACCCGGCTCGTTTTCTTAAATTTAGGAGTAGCAGCATGTTTTTGTAACCCCATGATGTTTTCCAGCTGGAGAGACCTAAAACAGGCAGAAGTGGAGAAAAGCAAACACTTTTCAGAGATTCCCAGCAATTCTGGGCTCACCCCAGGGAAGGCTGACAGACCGCTGACAGCACCTTTGGGGTCAATTAAATGTGAGAGAGGGTGCTTCCCAATCTATAGGATCAGCTTCTACCTAGAATGACTCCAAGAGCCTGGAGTCAGGATTCCCATGCACTACTTCATTTATTTCCTTTCTTCCCTTTAATAATAATAATAATAATAATTATTATTATTATTATTATTATTATTATTATTTTGTACTGGGGATTGAACCCAGGGGTACTTAACCACTGAGCCACATCCCCTGACCTTTTTTGTATTTTATTTAGATACAGGGTCTGAGTTGCTGAAGGCCTCACTAAATTGCTGGGGCTGGCTTATAAATTTGTGATCCTCCTGCCTCAGCCTCCCAAGCTGCTGGGATTACAGGTGTGTGCTACAATATAAGGTTGCTGTTTATTTAATTACTTTCATTTTTTTAGTTTTTGTAGTTCTAGGGATTGAATTCAGGGCATTGTGCATGATAGGCAAGCATTCTACCTTGTTTTGTTTTTTTGAGCTAAATTGCTCAGGCTGGCCTTGAACTTGTGATTCTCCCACATCAACCTCCCAAGTAACTAGGATTACAAGCTTGTACCACTGTACCCAGCTCTTAAGTCCCTGTCCTTTTCTCTAAATTCCACCTCCCCTGGCCCCAGGTCCTGACATTTAATTCTCCCACTTCAACTTCAACCTGCCCTTCCAGCATCACGAGATGCCCCAGCCTCATACAAACCCAATGCTTCAATCCATCCAGGCTCCTCCCTGGCTGCCACCTTGTACAGTGCTGCTCATCACCAGGCCTGAGACTTACGTTGTTTGAGACTTGCCTCTACATCTACTCCCATCCCCCAATCCCTCCCCATTCTTGTTCTCTGAGACTCTTCCACCATCCACCTGCTTCCTTGCTTGCTTGCTTTCATTCTTTTGTGTTTTGGTACTGGAGACTGAACTCAGGAGCAACAGGTTTTAATTATTTATTTTGAGACAGGGTCTTACTAAGTTTTGAGACTGACCTCAAACTTGCAATCTTTTTGCCTCAGTCTCCCAAGTTGCTGGGATGACAGGCATGTGCCACCTCACTTGGCCCATCACACACTTTCTAATCTCTGCACCAACTAGAGGGTGTGTAGTACCTGCTGCCATACACAGCCATAGTTTTAGTATCAGGAATCTCCTGGGGAAACAAGAAACCCCACCAGGTATTTCAGCAGAGATTACTGAATATAAGGGATTGACTACGGGTGTGAGAGGACTGAAAAGCAAAAACGGAGTGTTCAGCGACACAGAGATGGCTTCAGGAAGAAGCTGCTATCTATAGGCTAGATCAAGTGGGGAGGGGTGGAGTTGTCAGGATTTAGAAACTCAGGAAAGGGGCCATTATGGAGGTAGGAGCCAGATCTTGGAGGAGCCATCCCACAGGTGCTTGGGACAACACTGGAAGTAAGCAAAAACAGGAATAAGCAAACCCTCCCCTGCCTCCCTATAGCACCTATTATTGGCAGAACCTAACAGAGAGCCAAATGGCAAAGGAGTCTGAGAAATGTGGCTTCCAGCAAAGAACAGACAGGAGCATTGAGAGCTGAGAGACAACAGATGAATAGTCAGCATACATGGTAGTTAATACTTATTGCTACTATACCCAAAATATATTGAGTACCTAATACATGTCAATACTTGGCGTATACTTAGTTGATTGACTGATTTTTCCATTATTGGGGATTGAATCCAGGGCCACTCTCTGAGTCAAATCCCCAGCCCTTTTTATTTTTTTATTTGACAAAGGGTCTTATTAAGTTGCTAAGGTTGTTCTTGAGCTTGAGATCTTCCTGCCTCAGCCTCCCAAGTCTCTGGGATTACAGGTGTGTGACCCCACGCCTGGGGACATACACTTTAATACGCAAAACAGTCAGGTGGTCTTCATACTGGTGCTGACATTTAACAGATGAGAAAACTGGGCCTTAAGGAAGTGGAGTAACTTGCCAAAATTCCCTCAACTAATCAACGGCAGAGCAAGGATTTAAAATCAGGTCTGTCTACACTTTTTTCCATTATATCACACTGAGATGGAAATTTAGGAATATAGAGAGAAAACTGAGTTTCTAAAGGATAAAATGTCCTGGTTGGAATGTGGAATAGGCAGCTCGTAGACAATTCATGAGCCAGACAATGGAGCCCTAGGGACTAAAATGTTTGAGTGCACTAAACAGTCTGTAAATTACTTTGTGACTTTCCAGTTCCCTATGTTTTCTGGAATGTAGCGAAACAGAAGCAAGACCTCAGCAGACAGAGACCATTTATTCCTCATGAAGCTGGGGACAACATTTGATTGGATCATGACCCTCTTTCAGGATCACCCAGTTGATCATCCGGTAGCCAAAGACATTGATAAAGCCTAAGAGCCAGATCAGACCCCCTAATGGGGACGGGGACACATGGATGAACAGACGGACACACACACGCATACCTTTTTTTTTTTTTTTTTTTTTTACAATACGGGGCATTGAACTCAGGAGCATTCTACATCTGAACTACATCCCCAGACTTTTACATTTTTTTATCTTGAATCAGGGTCTCACTAAATTGCCCAGGCTGGTCTCGAACTTGGAATTCTCCTGCCTGACTCCCAAATTGCTGGGATTATAGGCATGTTCCACTGCATCTGGCAGGAAGCATAAACTTGCTTGATATTCCCCATGCGGAAAGTCCAGGTCCCCCAGATCATTCATATCTCACCTAATCATGTGCCCTAATGAAAACTCAGACCTTGGGGTTAGGGATATAGCTCAGTTGGTAGAGTGCTTGACTAGTAATGAACAAGGCCCTGGGTTCAATCCCCAGTACCACAAAAAAAAAAAAAA
>JAJEJO010045165.1:0-12470 GCA_020662805.1 Glaucomys volans
TCAGCTATTTCAGGAGGCACAGATTGTAAGCAAGTATAGGAATGAGAAAAGTGATGGATCACAGGACCTATGAACCCATGAATAATATTTTCACAAAGAAAAAATGATCTCTGTTCAGTTGTCAAATATCCAGTATTTATGTTGGCAGGAATTCCTCTCAACATTATTGTAGTTAGATTATATGGACAGAGTCCTGTCCACTGAACTGACAGTCATTCACTTCCCTGCACAATGCTTCTACCCATGTTTTCATCCCTCTCAATTAGTGTGCAACTTGTTTTCCAGTGCTCCAGGGAATGAGAACCAAAGAGAGGAGAGCTACAGCATGTAGAGTGAAAGGGTCTGGAGTGAGGGAGATTGGCTGGAAGGTTATGGATTTCTCTGGTTCATTTAGAAAATGCAGGTTTTTTCTGTAACCAGGGCTTGTTCCTGGGCCTTGGTCAACTTGGATTTCCATGAAATGCTTGACTGTCATGCCAGCTGCACAGCACATTCGTCCTGCAGTTACAGAAAGGCCATGTGACAGCAAAATGGCTTAGCAATTACCATGGTAAATGGAACCTCTCACAGTCCTGGCCGCTACAAAGGAACCCTCAAGATCAGGTCTGGCCATGCTTTCCTGTTAAAAGAGACAAGGAAGCATGTAAGACCCCGTGTTCTTTTGTTTGCCAAAGAAGGGATACTAAACTCTTAGGACAGAGATGAGCAATCAGTATGTGTTGTGGGCAGGATCCCTCTGGCATGAGACATCTGACTCCATCCAAGACAAGTGTGCCTGCTCAACCCTGACTGGTTAGTATACACTCCGTTTCTACAAGGGACAGATGTGTTCACTGGGATGCAGGAGGCCTCATAATTTCCTTGAATGGAAACCCTGCTGCAGGCAATTTTTCCCCACCAGTCTAGTGGAAGAGGGAGTAATGTGGGGATGCCCGAGGATGTGTGTATCACCGTGTCTAAAACAGGTCACAGGGGCATGGGACTATGAAAACACTCACCCTGGTATAGAATCACCTGCAACAATGCTGAGGTCAGAATCTGGTTTAGGACCTTAGCAGAAACTGTAATGATGGCCCATCGATAAAATCTCCGAACAGAGTAATATGCAGGGCTTCTCAGTCAGTTAGGTGAAGTTTGAACAGGAAAACATCACCACAACTCTTTTGTGTTTCCAGTCCTCTCCATGAATTCTGGAGGAGGATACAGCTGGGCCCTGGGATTTAGGACATGGAAGTAGAAGTGAGAACCTGCTGAGTTACCCAATGTTGAGAGGAGGAACTTAATCATTAACCAATTAGGAAGGATTCTAGCAAGTGCCTGGCAGTAGAGGAGAGACTTTCCATGCTAACTCCTCTGTCCAGGATCCACCACAACTTTTGACTTACAATTCCAGTGCACTCAGAATATTTCTGGCAATGATTTTCCAAGTGTCCACTTCCACTCACACTTTGATGCAGAAGCACCTTACCAATGTGATTTCACTTAAGGTGTAAATCTCTTGACCTCCTTATTGCCATTCTAATAAAAGACCTCCTTGCAAAATTCCATGGAACCCTCATCCAGCAGCTGGGAGAAGCAGAGTACAGGTCAGTGTCACAGACCCTGGCATAATGATCCTCCAAAACCTGAAACTGAGAGATGAATCAAGATTCTGATGAGGAAAGGATGATTTTTGACCTTGAAAGTCACAGGGAAACCTGGCTTTACAGAACACTTGTGGCTACTGGATGATATCCGCAGAAGTTCATTCTTGTATTCAGTGCCAATTTACATGAGGCTTTAATAAATGATATCCTTAAAATATAAATCACCAAATACTTAAAATATAAACACCAAGTACTTTGAGGGCCATGTGCAACTGTGTTTTGTCTACATCTCTCTGTTTTGAAGTTGAAATTTGGTTGTGCTGGAAAATGTAGGGGTGCAGGAGTCCACATCATTTTCAGAGAGATCGGAGTGTGCAGAAGATTTTTTATCACAAGCTCAAGGGCAGGTAATATTTTGAATGTCATTTCTTGCTGAAAGGCAAAAGTGAAGTCCCAATAACTGCTAAACCAGAACTTCCAAATGTGAAAATGTAAAAGAATCAATTTTAAAATCTGTTGAACATATTCATCTTGTAGATATTGCTGACTCAAATCACATGCCAGCATAGTAATTAGAAGGTGATAGCATTTACGTTCCTGAGAGTTCTCTCATCTTAAAGAATAGTGCTTCTAAAGCAATCCAGGTTTCTGTGGAAGCATGTTGGCTGGAACCACAGATGCTTTCTGAATCCTCTGTTGAGAATTGTCTTGCAATGCATTCTGATACTTTTTCAACCATTTCCTACTCACTTGGTTGACCGGAGAAGGTAATGTACAGACACTGGAGGGTTGGCATGATGTGAAGAGGCTCTTTAAGGCAGGTGACTGCATGATCCCGGACCTAAGTATGTGATAAACTTTTGATAAAAACCACCCCAAAGAGGAGTCAAATAATTTCTATCAAATTATGTAGATCACTTTTGAGAACAGTGCAGATAGCATCCTTTGTTGAAGGTCAAATTCCAAAATCTAGTTACTAATGAAGAGAGAATGATTTATACCTGACCTTATAAGAAGCACAAGTATTGTCACTGCTCAAGAGGCGACAATTATCCAAGGGTAGAATGGAGACATGGGCCATTATTAGAAGTATGCATTTGTAGGAAACATTACATGTTCTTCTCCTTGGGACCAAAGTAAATTGAGGGAATCTTCCACAAGTGAATACCCCATGCTTACAATTCCAAACTACTCACACCCATGTCATTGTTTTCATTCCTCCCTGGCTTCCCTAGAGAAATTTCTAAGCAGCTGGGCCAAGTGAAAATTCCAGAGGAGGTGCTGGATCTTGCTTTTCAACTCAGGTTTGTGGGTGCTTGCAAAAGATGGATTTCCTGGGCATAGTTTTTATCTGAGAAAGGGAATTTCTCAGCAACTTCATGAGGCACAGTCTGTAAGGATGTAAAGAGAATGGGAAGAGGTGAAGGATCACAGGACCTGGGAACCAATGAATAATATTTGCTCAGAGAAAAAGTGATCTCAGTTCAGTTTTCAAACATCCAGTAGTTATGTTTGCAGAAATTCCTCTCAACATTTCTTGTAGTAAGAATATTTGGAGAAAGTCCTATCAACTGAAATGGCAGTCCTTCATTTCTCTTCACATTGCTGCTACCCATGTTTTTATCCCTCTTAACAAATACCTAACTTGCTTACCAGTTCTCCAGGGCATGAGTGTCGAAGGGTGGAGAGCTACAGCATGTAGAGAGGAAAAATCTGGAATACGGGAGACTGGTAGGAGAGGTGTGGATTTTTCTGGCTCATGTAGGAGAATGCAGGTTTTTTTTATCTATCCAGGACTTGTTGCACAACCTGACTATGTGATATTCTTTGGATAAATAAGACCTGAATTAATAACCATATAATTTCTATCAAATTCGATGGATTGATTATGAGAGCAACGTGCCAGTATCCTTCATTGCCAGTGAAATCCCAATGTCAAAGGAGACATGAAGAGAGAAAAATGTATCCCTACTCTTTTTGGTAACACAAGTGTGTCACTGCTCAAGGGCAGACAATTAAATGATGGAAGCATGGAGATGTGTGTCAGTAGCAGAAATAGGAATTCATAGGAAATGTTATATGGCCTGATGTTGGGGGCCAAAGGAAATGGAGGAAATCATTCACATGTGATCACCAAGGGCTTACAATTCCAAATGGCACACACCAGTGTCATTGTTTCAATTCCTCCCAAAGTTCTCAGGAGGACAATCTAAGCAGCTGGGCCAAATGCATATCCGATTCCCTAATAAGGGGAACAGTGTCTTTTCAGGGCAACCAACTATATCAAGCAATGAAGTACCTGAGATGAAAAGGAAGATCTAATACCTCCAATGGGATATGAATCTCACCCATCTGGTTTGAGTGTCATCAATGGAAAGGCCAGCAGGATGAGAAGAAGGAGAGAGCTGTGAGCCCTTTGGGACAGAAAGCCTCTTTGCTCAGGTGTGTAAGATTTCCTCAATTTCCTTTGGTCTCAAAGAAAGGATGATATAAACTTCCTACAATGATCAACATCTCCAATGCCACAGACCTCCATGATTCCCTCTGATCAATTCCTGCTAGTTGAGGTGCTATAACTCCCTTTTTCTTTAAGGAACATGGGTGAAACTTTGTGACCTTATGACTAATGAGACATTGAGATTTGACCTGCACAAAACGATTCTGGCTGGGTTGCTCTGGAAAGTATTCCACAGAATTGGATAGAAATTAATGTGCTCTGCCTTAGGTGGTTTTCCTACAGAGCATATTACATAGTCAGGCCTGCACAACAAGCAGTCATTTAATTTAAGGAATTCATTCACATCATGCCAACACTCCAGTTTCTCAACCTTCTCTCATCTGTTCAATGAAGTGAACTCAGAAATATAGAAATCTCAGATTTAATTGGAATCCCAATCTAAAGAGAGTATTGAACAAGCAGCTGTGGTGACAGGCAAAAGTGTTTCCCCAAGACCTAGATTGCTTGGGTGGAATTCATGAAGATGAGACAACTCTCAGTTATGCAGAGGTTGTAACGATATTGTTAATAGGCTGACAAGTGCATTGCATAAGCAAGTCTAATGACAGGAAAATGTGCACCAGGGAGTAAAATGCATTCTCCTCTGTTTTGTGTTTTGAAGTTAGGTTGAGCACATTTTGGGACTTCAGTGTTGCCTTTCAGCAGGGAATGACATTCAAAATATTCCAGCACTCGTTTTTTTTGTGAAGGAGAAGCTTTCTGGGGCACACTGCAGTCTCACAGAAGAAAAAGTGGGACATTACACATCAACGTTGTTCCACACATTCCCAGTATCCACTTGAAAATCAAGAGCTGTAGATGAAACAGGTGCAGGTGGCCCTGGCACTACTCATCTTGTTGTGCTTTGCATGTTTATGCATATCCTTTATTAAAGAATTGTATGGAATGGCACAGAACACATAACTTTCCATCTGGTGATATCATTCAAAATCCACAGGGGCTATTTAAAGCCTGGGTTCCCTTGTGTCATTCAAGATCCAGGTTCAATAATAAGGAAGCATTTTTTTCAGACCATTGCTCACTTTGAGTGATGATTTACGAGATGCTGAGTAGGGACGTGTGAAGGATGTTATGTTCTGATTGTAGCAAGGAAATGAGAATGACTTGATTCTGATGCTAGTGTGGGGATGACAAGAAATACTTTTTAAATTAATCTTATTAAAGAAGTGAAATGAGGAGCATTTTTATGTGGCAGAAATCACGTGGATGCCTGTAATTCCGACATATAAGGACTTGGAATTTTGAAATGCTGTAGGATCTCTTACCTGTGCCTTAAGTACTATCACACCTTTCAAACTTCCATTGTTCTGTCTGTTTTTTGAATTTAAGATGTCACATATATTGTGTCTTCATTGTTGCATTGAAAGTGAGAAATATTTTGTAGATGTCCAGTATTGTTCTGCACACTTTATTTCCAGAGGCATCACTCATGTTTCCACATGCAAATTTGTACTTGTGTAAATTGAAGTGCCTGTTTGTATGTGCTGTGGTGAAGGAGGGCCTTTTCTACCAGGTCATATATCAGGAAAGTGAAATCTGCATTGGCTTATTAAGGTGTCCCTTGTAACCATCAGGGTAGAGTCAGTAATGGGGAACATCCTTTATATTCTCTGACATTTCACTTGTGTTCACTTACTCTTTTTGTGTACAGAAAGATCTGGCCCCTATTTCTTGCTTGATTTGCATGGCACAATGCAGCAGAAGCATGTTACTGTAATATTTGGGGAGAATACCTACAAGAAAAACTACTTTTAGAGACCCATCACAGAGGTTGCTTCCTTCTCCAAGATCCATCTGAATTTAATGAAGAGAAAATATCCTTTACTCATTCCTGTTTGAATATTCAACTTCCAGGTTTTCTACCATTCCCCCTTTCAGCCAGAAGCATGTTTAATATCGTGTGATACCCTGTAACAATGTGCTCATTCTGCCCTCACCAGGCCCTTCTTTATTCCCTCAATTTCATGGTTTTGGAGAATCATAGTTACAGGGTGTGTGACCCTATCCAACAGAAGACATTTTCAAGCTACTTGTTAATGGGTCCTTAGAAATGTGCAGAGTGTTTTTGTTCAGACAGGTGATATACAGGTCAAGAAAATTATATCATCAGTGAAGACATATTTTGAACATATTTCTGCATCAAAGGGTGAGTTGAAGGTCACCTTGGAATCTCATAGTAAGATATTTTATGAGTGCACCTTAATTGTATGAGAACCACAGGCATGGTGGGGACTGGGCAGTGGAGTGAGTATGTAATGTCTCTACAGGATTGCAAGCAACTTCATTGCCTCCATTCTAAATGTTTAGTGATGAATACCATCCTCAATATGTGGGGGAACCCAGTCACTCCTCAGTGGTACTTAGAAGTCCTATATCCCAGTGTAACGCTGTTGCCTGAAGAGGCATTTGTGGAAAGGTGTAGCATCACACCAGAGTTTATCTGCTACTTCATTCATTTTAGCTTCCCCTCACACAGAAAGCCACCACACATACTCCTATTCTCTGAAATATCATTGGACATCATTGGGAGTGTTTGCTATTTCCCTAAGCCAGATTCCCAACACAGCAATGTGCTGGGTGTGGACAGATGAACAGGACTGTCAGCAACGGGCTAAGCCCCTGGAGATTGCTCTTGTCTTGGAAACTCACTGACCCTCCAGCACTTCTACATCTCTCCCCAATCCACTATATATGGTGGGGCTCAATTGCTGCAGGTGGTCCCCATCCCCATGAAAACATACGGACCTGGAGTACATGTATAGTATGAAAAATGGTCAGGTTTCAAGTGGGTACCTTATCTTGAATAACATACAATGTATCAAAGCACAAGGGGACATGCCCTCTCCACACTCTGATGCCTATTCTGTGTTCAGACGTTAGGATCATATCTGTGGCCAATGAGAGACTCCTGTGACTCACCTGCTTCCTCTTCCCACTTCCCAGCACACCTGGAAAAGAGCTGTTTTTGAATATTTATCCACAGTAGCCAGAACCTGAAGTAATTCTCATTGCCATAGAAACTGTGATGCCATTGGGCTGAGATATGGCAGATATATAAATGGAGAAGGTATAAGCAGCACAGCTAGGATAGTGCCCAGGCCATTCTCAGAAACCCAAGGTGTTCAAGACCTAGAAACAAGCCCTGGAAAGAGAGAAACCTGCATTCTCCTTCATGAGCCTGATAATTGCTCACCCTCCCAAAACAAATTACTTCATGCCAACTCCTTCACATCTGCATACTGTACCTCTCCTCTCTCTTGCTCTCAGTCCTCAGAAGCACAGGGAAACAAGTTAGGCATTAAATGAGTGGGATCAAACATGGGAGAACAGAACTTGTGGAGAAATGAATGCTTTACCATTCACTGGATAGAGCTATGTGCACAAAAATCACACTGCAAAGGCTGTTGAGGTAAATTCCTGCAAATGTGCCTACTTGAAATTTGAAAACTGAATGTAGATGATTTTTTTTCTCTGAGCATGTATTATTCATGGATTCACAGATCCTGTGAGACATAATTTCCTCCCTATCTTTATACATATTTACACACTATTCCTCACCAAGATGCTGACATTCCCTAATTATGGATTCAGGCTTTTTTTAAGGAAAACCAACTACATCAAACAATGAAGTATCCAAGATGAAAAGCAAGGTCAAGTATCTCCAATGGGATATAAATTTGCCCCAGGTAGTTTGAATGCCCTCAAGGGAACCCCAGCAGGAATGAAAAGATAGAGAGAGCTGTGAGCCATTTGGCACAGTAAGCCCTCCTTGTTCAGGTGTGTAAGATTTCCTCAATTTCCTTTGGTCTCAAAGATTAGAGGATATAAAATTTCCTACAAAAACCACCGCCTCCACTGACACACCCCTCCTTGATTCCCTCTGATCATTGCCTGCTAGTTAAGAAGCTATGCTTCTCTTTTATCTTTATGGGAGAGGGATGAAACGTTGTCTCCCTGTGATTGCCTATGCATTGGTATTTATCTTGCAACAAAGGTTTCTTGCTGGTTGTTCTCAAAATTCTCCTACATTATTTGATAGAAATTATTGGGATCTGCATTGGGTGGACTTTCTGCAGAGTATATCACATACTCAGGCCTGCACACCATGCAGTCATCTACTTTAAGGAGCCTATTCACATAATGCCAACACTCCAGATTCTCAAATTTTCATTCACTATTCAATCATGTGAGCTCAAAAAGGTTTGAAAAGTCTCAGATTTAATTGGAAGCCCATTCTACAAGAGTATTCAGCAAGCAGCTGTGGTAAAAGGCAAAAGTATTTCCCTGAGATATAAGTTTCTTGGGTTGGTATTCCTGAGGATGAGACAACGCTCAGGATTTCAGTGGTTGTAACGTTCTTGTTAAGAGGCTGACAAGTGCATTGCATAAGCAATTTCAATGACAGGAAAATGTGCACCAGGGAGTAAAATGCATTCTCCTCTGTTTTGTGTTTTGAAGTTAGGTTGAGCACATTTTGGGACTTCAGTGTTGCCTTTCAGCTGGGAATGACATTCAAAATATCCCGGCACTCGTTTTTGTGAAGGAGAAACTTTCTCAGGCACACTGCAGTCTCACAGAAGAAAAAGTGGGACATTACACTTCAACATTGTTCCACACATTCCCAGTATCCACTTGAAAACCAAGAGCTGTAGACAAAACACAGTTGCAGGTGGCCCTGGCTCTACTCATCTTGTGCTTTGTATATTTATACAGATAATTTACTAAGACTTGTATAGAATGGCACAGAGTACATACCCTTCCATCTGGTGATATCATTCAAAATCCACAGAGGCTAATTAAAGCCTGGTTCCCTTGTGTCACTCAAGATCCAGGTTCAATAATAAGGAAGCATTTTTTCAGACCATTCCTCACATTGTATGATGTCTTAAGAGATGCTGTGTAGGGATGTGTGAAGGATGGTATATTCTGGTTTAGCAAGAAAACGAAAATGATTTGATTTTAATGTAAGTGTGGGGATGACCGAGAATTCCTATTTAAATTAATCTTATTAAAGATGAAGTCAGGTGCACTTTTATGTGGCAGGATTCATGTGAATGCCTGTAATTCCAACATATAAGGGCTTGGAATTTTGAAATGCTGTAGGATCTCTTTTTCCTGTGCCTTAAGTCCTATCACACCTTTCATACTTCCATTGTTTTGTCTGTTTTTGAACTTAAGATTTCACACATATTGTCTTCATTGCTGCATTGAAACAGAGAATTTTCTTTAGATGCCCCATATTGTTCTGCACACTTTATTTCCAGAGGCATCATTTAGGTTTCCACATGCAATTTTATACTGTGTAAATTGAAGTGCCTGCTTGTACTTGCTTTTGCAAAGAAGGACCTTTCCTACCTGGCTATATATCAGGAAAGCAGCATCTGCATTGGTTTAATGAGGTATCCTTTGTAAGCTTCAGGGTAGAGTAAGTAATGGGGGACATCCTTTATATTCTCTGACATTTCACTTGTTTTCAGTTACTCTCCTTGTATAGAGAATGATCTCTCCCCTAGTTCTTGCTCTATTTGCACAGCACAATATAGCTGAAGCCTCTTCCTGGAATGTTTGTGGAGAATACTCTCAAGAACAACCGCTTTTAGAGACCCATCACAGAGGTTGCTTCCCTCTCCAACACCCATCTGCATTTAATGAAGAGAAAATATCCTTTACTTGTTCCTGTATGAACATTCAATTTCCAAACTTTCTACCATTCCTCTGTTTCAGCCAGATGTATGTTCAAATGTTGTGTGATACCCTGTAACAATGTGCTCATCCTGCCCTCATCAGGCACTTCTTTATTCCCTCAATTTCACATCTTTGGAGGATTCAGGGTGTGGGATCCTAGCCTGCAGATGACATCTTCTAGCTATTGGTTAAGGGGTCCTTGGAAATGTGCCCAGGGTTTTTGTTCAGACAGGTGATATGCAGGTCAAGAAAATTATACCATCAATGAAGACACATTTTGAACATATTTCTGTATCAAAGGGTGAGTTGATGGTCACCTTGTCATCGCTGAGTAAGACAATTTCTGAGTGCACGTTAATTGTAAGAGAACCTCAGATGTGGTGGGGGCTGGTCCGTGGAGTGAGCATGGAATGTCTCTCCAGAATTGCCAGCAACTTGATAGCCTCTATTCTAAATAATTAGTGATGAATACCCTCCTCAACATGTTGTGGATCTCAATCACTCTTCAGTGGTACTAAAAGTCCTATATCCCAGATTCCAGCTGTCTCCTGAAGGGGCACTTATGGAAAGGTGTACCATGACAACAGAGTTTGTGTGCTATTTCCTCATTTTAAATTCTCCTTACACAGAAAGCCACCACACATACTCCTATTCTCTGAAATATCATTGGACATCATTACGAGTGTTTGCTATTTTCCTAGGCCAAATTGCCAACACAGCAATGTTCTGGGTGAGGACAGATGAGCAGGATTTTCAGCATATGTCTAAGTCCCTATGACTGTTCTTGTCTTGGACATCCACAGGTCCTCTGGCACTCCAGAATCTCTCCCAGATCCACTACATATAGTCCTTGAGCACTCCCACATCTCTCCCCAATCCACTACATAATGGGAAAAATTGCCTGCAGGTGGTCCCCATTCCCAAGAAAATATACTGCCCTCTGCCTTCCAGTGAGCAGATCAGGCCCCAGAAGACATGTTCTATATGAAAACTGGTCAGGTTTCCAAAGGATAACATATCTAGAATGATGTCAGATGTCTCTAAGCACAAGGGGACATGACATCTACACAACCTGATTCCTCTTCTCCTGTGTTCAGATGTTAGGATCACATCTGTGGACAATGAGAGACAACCGGGGGTCACCTGCTTCCTTTTCCCACTTCCCAGCACACTTGGAAAAGAGCTTATTTTGAATATTTATTCGCAGTAGACATAACGGAAATAATTCTGGATGTCATGGCATCTGTGGCTCAAATGTGCTGTCACATGACTGATCTCTAACTGGAGGCGGTACATGCAGCACAGCTAGGATAACACCCAAACCATTCTCTGAAGTGAAGTTGCTTGAGACCCAGCAACAAGCCCTGGAAAGAGAGGAAAACTGAATTCTCATACATGAACCTGCAATGCCACACCCTCACAAACCAAATTATTGCATGCCAACCCCTTCACATCTGCATACTGTAGCTCTCCCCTTCTTGCTTTCAGTCCCCATAAGCACAGGGAAATAAGTTAGGCATTTCTTGAATGGGATGAAATTCAGAATAGCAAATTTTGTGCAGAAATGATGGCTTTACCATGCACTGGATGGAAGTATGTGCAAAACATCTCACTGCAAAGAATGTTGAGGGAAACTCCTTCAATCAGGCCTACTTGAAGTTTCAAAACTGAATGCAGATGATTTTTTCTCTGAACATGTATTGTTAATGGATTCACAGATCCTGTGAGCCATTATCTCCTCTCTTTCCCTATACATATTTACACACTCTGCCTCAACAAGATGCTGACACTCCCTAATTATGGATTCAGGTTTTTTAAGGAAAATCAACTATATCAAGGAATGAAGTATCCAAGATGAAATGCAAGGTCAAGTACCTCCAATGGGATATGAATTTGACCCAGCTGGTTTGAATGTCTTCAAGGGAAAGGCCAGCAGGAATGAAAAGAGAGAGCTGTGAGCCATTAGGGACAGTAAGCCCTCCTTGTTCAGGAGTGTAAGATTTCCTCAATTTCCTTTGGTCTCAAAGTTCAAAGGACATAAAATTTCATACAAAAACCACTGTATCTACTGACAAACCCCTCCTTGACTCCCTCTGATCATTGCATGCTAGTTGAGAAGCAAAAACTCTTTTTTATCTTTCTGGGACAGGGATGAAACATTTTCTCCTTATGATTACCTATATATTGGGATTTGTACTGCAATGAATATTTTTGCTGGGTTGTTCTCAGAAGTCTCCTACAGATTTTGATAGAAAGTTTTGGGTCTGCATTGGGTCGTTTTCCTGCAGAGCATATCACATACTCAGGCCTGCAAAACATGTGGTCATCTAACTTAAGGAGCCTATTCACATGGCCAACACTCCAGTTTCTCAACCTTTCCTCCACTCTTCAATCAAGTGAGCTCAGAAAAGTTTGAAATGTCTCAGATTAATTGGAAGCCCATTCTACAAGAGTATTCAGCAAGCAGCTCTAGTACCAGGCAGAAATATTTCTCTGAGGCTTAAGTTTCTTGGGTTGCTAATCCTGAGGATGAGAGAACTCTCAGGATTTCAGAGGTTGGAAAGTTCTTATTAATAGGCTGACAAACGCATTGCATAAGCAAGTTCTACAACAGGAAAATATGCACCAGGGAGTAAAATGTATTCCTCTCTTTTTTAATGTTTTGATGTTTAGGTTGGGTA